>LPNX010916388.1:0-40156 GCA_001517045.1 Pseudotsuga menziesii | reverse complement strand
TCGTTTTCAGCTTATGTCCATTAACTGTGAGATCGTTCTAACTCATTGAATTTCTGTTCATGTTATGAATGTCTTATAGTTTATTCTGTGAAATTTCCATTGTGAGTAATGAAGGTTGTCATAAACAATAAGCTATATTGTTGTTCATATTTCTATTAATGTTCATGTGTTCTGAAATAAGTAACAACTATCTGTAATTTTCTTAATGCATGCGCAGAAATACATTACTCATTGATAACTGATAATTTTGCTCCCTAGGGATAGGTTAGTTGTAATTAGTTTCTTACTGTGTGTGATTTAGATGCGAGAGAGTTAAGACGAGAGGTAAGAACCTGTGCATCACATTGTGACACTCCTCGTTATCTCTATCAATTTTGCATTTTTAGATAGGCACTTGCACATCATAACTTAAACACACTGAAACTAAAAATATACATGGTGGACCGGGCCGTAACCGCTAAAACATTTTAATTTGTTACTTGACCTAAGGTAGCCGGACCGTAAACCGGACTGATTCTCCATACCAAACAGGGACGGGCTAGTTGAAAACGTTTATTGGGGAGAATCCATAACTGTTGTTACCTGCGATTTTCCAGGCCTCAACAGACTCCTCCACAACCAGAAGAGCTTTCATAGGGAAAATAGTAAATATACATTTGGAAGAATACTTTCTAGTTCTTAACTTGAAAATATATGCATACCAAGGGAAAAGATACATTACTGAACGATTACCCTTCTTTCATGGAGCATATGGAATATGCAGACCCTCCTCGCTAAAATCAAAGCATTTCAAGACCTCAAATTTATAGTACTAATATTACTAGACCGAGAACGCCAAAATGATGAGTTCACCATCCAGACATACTTCCATTTAATCCGATTTACAATTTTACAAAAGCAGAAAGGAAGTGCTTGTCCTCCTTATACAACAGAAGATTTTTGTTCTGAAGCATGAAATCCACTGCTTCCAAGTCGAAATCAAAAGCACAACCCAATTTAATTAAGTCACACGGTCCAACAACAAAATCTAGAAATTCTGCTAGCAAACCATGTGAGATTTCCTCAGCAAAAGCAGTGACAAACAACATCTTTGCCTTTTTATTGTTTCGATCAGGGGTCTGTATCAAGAGCCGCTTAGGGTTCTTCTCCCATCTTACCACAGTTTCCCTTTTTACTTTTGTATTCTTCTGGTCCACCAATAGAGAGTATTCCATCCTCAATGGTTCAGCCACTCCACAGACCGGGCAATCTATGAGAGCCTTGACAAGCTCATGTCTCTTGTCAGGAGACAATTTGAAGGAAGGCTTTGCAAGATATGCGATCACTAATTTATACAATCCAAACCCTAATACCCCTTGGCCCTGGCTGAAGCTTCCGCAAAGACATTTTCTGCTGCATAGAAATAGAGATATCATCATCATTTTTCGTCAGGCATCATTATTTATCAATCCTTATTGCTGCTCCAAATGCTAAGAAGAGGGACGGTGCTATTGACTGAGTTTAATACTATGGAGCATGGCATCACACTGAAGGGCGTAGACTTAAATGTGAGGGATGTTTGTGTGGCTTGGGAGTCCTTCCTTCATCATTAAGTGGACATGTGCTTATTCTTCCATCACATGTGACTTGCTACTTCATTATGGGCGATATATAAGGGAAAACAATGGTCTACAATTAATTATTTTTGGCATCTAAATCAGATATTATAACGTTGTGGGATCATTTGCTTGGGGACCAGCCTCTTGTATGTCTATTTAACCACTCTACACTCAACAAAGAGGTCGCTACAACACTACATAAGATTTGTACTCTTGTCATATCTCACAAGTCAGATATCTAATAATAAATTAGACCTTTGGAGTCTAATTAATTATGTTAGTTTATGGTATATTCGTTGTTATTCTAATGGTTATCACTGCATCTGTTGTTTAGTATTATTTTACAAATTTCCTATAAGTCTAGGTATACCACACTCATGGCACGTGATAACTAATGTTCAATCTAAGATTCAAATAAAACACTCTATAACATATAACTACATAACTATCCAAGTTAGGGTATAAGAAATTGTCATCCATGTGTTTGACCAAACTAATGTACCAAACTACACAACCAGTGAGTGAAAAAGTTTGCTTAGTTTATGTTGGAGCATTACAGTTGTTAGAGATAATGCCTAATTATGTGGGATTGGTTTAGATTTTATAGGAAAGAGTTAAGACATTTTCTCAACCTAAAACTCCACATTTGTAATCAGTTGGATCTAACTTCAACTATATGTACCTGTTGTATCTTCGTTTAATATCGTGCAATGCATTCAATGTTTGTGTATTCTCTCTGTGCTTAATTCTTTCCATTTCGCAATTTGGTATCAGAGCTCAGGAGGCGCCGTAGAGAAGTCAAAGTGTTGTCATCGTGGAAAGCTTGGAGCTGTGGGCTGTACGCCGAGAAGAAGTGAGACGCCATCTCTGGAGTTGTGTGGGTGAAAGAAGACGCCACTGTATCTTTTATTAAGCTGTGTTGAATGCTATCAAATCGTTGGAGGAGAAACGTCATCTACTACTGTGTTAAAGACTGAAGAAATTGATTGCTGCTATCTTTTTCTAAAGGAAGGATTGTTGCAAAGAGGAGCCGTCAAGAAGTCGCAGTAACTGTAGAGGAAGGGGAATTTACAACTATAGCAAAGGGAAGCCGCAGTAACCCAAAAACGCTGCCAAAGGAGAAAACGTTGTTCATTTTTCATTTTCGTAAAGGAGGAGCGCTGTCAAACTGCAAGGCAAGTTCTTTTGTGAGGTAATATGGATTCTTTACCTATGGAGAAGTTTAATGGTAACAATTTCCATACCTGGAAAGTTAAAGTTCAAATGCATATGATGAATAGAGGTTTGTGGAGCATAATAAGAGGCACTAAACTAGCTCCTACTGATCCCAGACTTCTTGTTGTATGGGAAAAGAAGGAAGAAAAGGCTAAATCTATTATTGGTTTGGCTCTGTCAGATACACAGTTGCATTTGATTGATTTAACAAAAACATCTAAAGAAATTTGGGAGCAATTAAGTAAATTATTTGGAGGAAAGGCAATGAATGCAAAGTTCTCTTTAAAGATGCAACTTTTTAGTCTCAAAATACATGATGAGACACGTCTCTCTACTCATATAAATGAGTTAATGTCTCTCTTTAGGCAATTAGCTAAAACTAGTTCCAAGGTAGAACCAGAGGATGGTAAAGCAATTCTATTGAATAGCCTATCTTCTAAGTATAGCAATGTTGTGTTCACATTAACTCAGTTATCATCACAATCATTGGAAGAAATGGTAGCATCATTGTTAGCTAAAGAAAAAAAGGCAAATTCTGAAGACTCAGATGTAGGGGGTCAACATGAAATTGCATTATACTCAAAAGGTAAGATGAGAAAAACCAAGGGTTCAACAGAATGTTTCTACTGTCACAAGAATGGACATATAGCCTGGAATTGTAGAGCTCGTACTAAGGATCTTCTGAATGGCAAAGAAACTGCAAACATTGCCAATTTGGATGAATTATTAGAATCAAAAAGTGATGAAGAACCACGAGTGTCATCTCTCAGATTGTTCTAAAATAAGAGTTGGTATGTTTTTATGTGTGGTGTGTTTAAAGTTTTCTGTATGTAAATGTTTATGTAAAATAGGAACTCTTGTATCTTGATATACGCTCGCTGGCAGCCCCAATTTCAAGAACAACCGTTCTTATGATGGAAGTCACCTTGTATAAGTGATTTTTGAAGACATTATGTACCTAGACTGCCTTTCTACAAACTGACAGATAACCGAAAGCAAAATATCTGATAGATAGAGGTATGTCCATAGGATCATTCATTACTTGACAACTTTTCTCATGGAAGCCCCGATGAGCCAAGTTTGTCGATATTGTCTATTGTGCAAGTGCAAGAATGATGGTCTAAAGCGTTTATGCTTTAAATGAGTTGAATGGTAAGCTCGAAGAAGAGGAAGAGAAAGAGCACAATCCAGAGGCATCAGAGTGGGTGTAGGAGCTGATAAAGGCCAGGCAAACAAAAGTTAAAGTGTTGTAACCTCCTTTTCTGTTATGTAATTTGTGAAGTTTTGTAATGTAGACATTAACAGGGGGTGTTAGAGATAATGCCTAATTATGTAGGATTGGTTTAGATTTTATAGGAGACAGTTGAAATATTTTCTCAACCTAAAACTCCATGTTTGTAATCACTTGGATCTAACTCCAACTATATGTACCTGTTGTATCTCCGTTTAATATCGTGTAATACATTCAATGTTTGTGTATTCTCTGTGTGCTTAATTCTTTCCATTTCACAATTACAGTGGTATAAGAGCAATATAGTGGCTCACTCAAATTTCAACACAGATCCAATTAGGGACATTTCAATTATATATATTGTCAATTCACCATGATTGGCTAGTTTATTGTGATTTCAAAATACACTATGGCCTCTTCTTAGATTCTTTACCAATGAAATTATGTTGCATAAAATTATAGTGTTATCGATGATTAATTAGAAATTAATTTGTTTCTCCATTATACCAATGTAAATCACTAAGATGGTGTAAAATGCTTCTTTTTTCAAATCACATAAGACTCAACTTATCAAACCGTTTGGCGATCAAATTATATTTTAAAAAAAAACATATCAATTATATCAAGCAATAACTCATAGTTATCTTGTTGCTACCTTGAAAGTTATCCCGAGAGTCATGAGCATTATTGACAAAAAATAATAAAAAATCTAATAATAGACCATTTAGAGAAAAATCAACCTTCCACAAAAATTAGAAAAAACATACAACAACAAAAAACAATGACATTAAAAAATATGGTAAAAATGCATAGTAACTTTTGTTCAATTTGCTAAAAGAACCTCAATACGAGAACAATATATACAACATAGTATACAATTCACCTCTTAAAATAATTGAACAAAAATAATGAAGTACTAAAATAATGTTTTCAAACAAATACTTACATGATTTCAATAAGTTCATAGTATTCTTAAAAATGTCTATAACTACTTGCAAGTATATATGATATTCCCAAAAGTATCCATGGCTACCTTAAACTTCATATAAGTGAATATTCTCTAAAATTTAAGATGCATGATCATCATGGATTTGACAATAATATTGAAAAAAACTATCATATATTCATAACAAGGTTTTCTCTTCTAGGTAAAAAGTGTAAAAATAGAGAGAAGTATCAAGTACATTTTTTTATCATATACTATTTACTACTATTCTTTTATCATTTACCATATAAAAAATGTAAAAATATATATATTTTTACCATTTACTACCAAGAACATTTTTTACTATTTCTTAACAAGTAAACATTTTACCATTTATGATAAAGTACTCTGACCATTTTACCATTTACTACCATTGTTTTACCATTTACCATTTACTGTCATTTACCATTTAAAAAACGTAAATATATATATATATATATATTTTTACCATTTACTATAAAGTACTCTGAACATTTAACACTAACATGCTCCATATTATTCTTTACAAAAGTATTTTTCCATGTATCAATACCTAGAAATTTCATATACAAATATAGAATATTTAAGCTGAGTTTATTTTGGATACACATTACTAAATTATAAAAATAAAAAACAAATGGTACATAGAGAAAACAAAAATGGTCCAAACAGAGAAACCCATAGTCTGAATAGAGCACCAATTGGCCCAAGGAGAAGATGCAGAAAAAAGCCAAAACCTGAAAAATAAACATAGTCCAATCCATAGGCAAAAATATCAATCATAAAAGACAACCCCACCCCAAAAAACGAGCCACCAGGCTGGGACCAAAGAGTACCAAAGCTCGAGGCGAGAAGGTCTGACAACTCCCTTCAGAAAAAAGAGAGCCACAATGCCAAAACTCAAACACAACATGTTATAGAAGAGCTTTCTTAGGGGAGAATACACACAACATGTTACAGGGGAGAATACTTTCAAGTTCTTAACATTATCAAATATATGCATACCCAGGGAAAAGATACATTACTGAATGATCAGCCTCCTTTCATGGAGCATATGGAATATGCAGACCCTCCTCGCTATAATCAAAGCATTTCAAGACTTAAAATCTAAAGTACCAATATTACTAGAGCCAGAAAGCCAAAATGAGAGTTCACCATCCAGACGTACTTCCATTTCATCCGATTTACAATTTTACATAGGCAGAAAGGAAGC
Organism: Pseudotsuga menziesii; assembly: GCA_001517045.1. Lineage (NCBI taxonomy): Eukaryota > Viridiplantae > Streptophyta > Pinopsida > Pinales > Pinaceae > Pseudotsuga > Pseudotsuga menziesii. Next base: position 33,935 of record LPNX010916388.1, on the reverse strand, counting down.
GCTCGTCCTCCTTAAACAACAGAAGATTTTTGTTCTGAAGCATGAAATCCACTGCTTCCAAGTCGAAATCAAAAGCACAACCCAATTTAATCAAGTCACACAGTCCAACAACAAAATCTGGAAATTCTGCTAGCAAACCATGTGAGATTTCCTCAGCAAAAGAAGTGACAAACAACATCTTTGCCTTTTTATTGTTTCGATCAGGGGTCCGTATCAAGAGCTGCTTAGGGTTCTTCTCCCATCTTACCACAGTTTCCCGTTTTACTTTTGTATTCTTCTGGCCTGCCAATAGAGAGTATTCCATCCTCAGTGGTTCAGCCACTCCACAGACCGGGCAATCTATGAGAGCCTTGACAAGCTCATGTCTCTTGTCAGGAGACAATTTGAAGAAAGGCTTTGCAAGATATGCGGTCACTAATTTATACAATCCAAACCCTAATACCCCTTGCCCTGGTTGAAGCTTCTGCAAAGACATTTTCTGCTGCACAGAAATAGAGATATCAGTTTTGTTTACAGCTTCTGATATATTTTGAACCCCCATATGGTTATAAACTGAGAACAACAAGTCTAAAGGCATTTGAGGATCTGATGGGTTTGGGTGCCAGGTAAATTTTGAAACTCCACTAAATAACTCCTTCAGATTCAAATCATTGGGGACAAATGCTTGGCCTGGGCTACTAACATGAATATCTCCATTATTTGTGCAGACTGGGACTATACAGCCGCTTCCAAGACGTTGTTTTATAAAAGAGGATGAACTGGACCAATTTTGTATTATATGCTTCCAAATCCAACAACATTCTGATTCGGTTATTCTATGATTGTCACTTCCTGCTCGATCCCGCCACAGCGAGCAATAGTCTCCAATTTGTGGATGGCTGGGTACACCAAGAGAATTTGAAAAGAACTCGATCAATGCTTCATCATACCAGACTTCCAGGACTTTTAGCCTCGATTTGAAAAGCCCGTGTACGTCATGAATTACACAGGATTCTGGCGACATCCATTTTCTCTCATTTGGAATCCAAATTGGTAAAACCTTACTTCCATGAGGCTCCCATTTTGAAGCCTGGAGATACTTATACAGCCTCTTTATGGCTTCGAAATCTGTGTGCATTTGAATATGGTGATCAATAATAACATGGCATCCTTCTCCAACCTTAATGACCACTCCTACTTTTTCAAGAGCATCTCTGAAATCATGAATATCTTTTCCATAGAACCTCTCGTCAATACAAGGAACATCATCTTTTATCAGGGAAGAATATCTCCACTCGGAACCAAACAAGAATGACCTATCTGGAGATTCAAAACCCTTACTTGTTTTAAGCCATTTGCCTTCTGATACACTTCGTCTAAAAAAATGAGGCATAAGCTGCCGGTTAGGGTACAAGTCCCCTATCCACTCTAACAGAATAAATGCATTCTCCCTGGTCAGCGGGGAGGAAGCTATAGTAAAATGGACATTTGGAGGCACTAGAAGAGGAATATCTAAGGCACCAAGCTGCTGTTTAATGAATGAAACTAAATCTTCTCGCGCACCGCTCAATCCCCGTGCACAAGGAGGTAATGTAAGATAATCTTCAGACAGTGTAACAAAGTTTTGCTCAGTCCATGGATTACTTCCCATTAACTTGGCCCACTGACTTACTGATGCAGGGACGAGGCTCTTTACTGAATCTCGCTGTCTGGCAATACCACGATCATCCACGACAGGAATCTTCGAGCAGAGACCGAACAGATCTCTTGCATGAATGAACTTCTTCGCAGATGAAAAATGGAAAAAATGTACAGCACTTACAACAAGCTTACGGTTCGTTGAATCTATTACGACGTCCCGGAGTTGTTGGGAGAAGCTTGAGATAGAAAGTTCTGTAATTTTAGGATACTTTTCCAGCCACTTACGCAATTTCTCTCCTTTATTACCATCCAAATCTTTTATTACCTTCTGAGTCGATTCAGGCATGAAATAGTGTTGAGCAGCATTCTGTAGCTCTCCTGACCATTTTGTCAGCCACGATATATGCGACTGCTCCGAAGAAAAATATATTCTTCTACCCATCTCATCATTTGATACACTTGCGAAAGCTGTGTTATTGGAAGAAATTTCAAACTTTAAAAACGGAGTACTTCGCAGGTAACTGGAAAGTTTCTCCTCCCAATTTTCAGCGATGAAGCAAAGAAGCTCCACATATAGATTTTCAGACAGGCTTTTCAGCTCACAGTTTAATGCAGCTAGCATACCAATCATATGATACAAATTCCACTTTCAAGAACTTGATAACATTAGAAAACTCAGGTTTATCAAGGCAAGAATGGACTATTTGATATTCACCAGCCAAGAAAGACACCAAGGCGCGCTGCTGACCTCCTTGTCTTGCTTTCTCCAAAATGCTCCTAAATGCCGGCAGTATTCTCCGAGTGTCTGTTGGCCTGCCGAAATCTCCATCAACAAAGCTGGAGTCACATAAAATTATTTCCTCTTTTCTCAAGAGAACTTGGATTTCTTCTCTAACCTGTGCCAGCTGCTGATAACGAGGAATATCAGCAGGAATATATCTATAGAGATTACATTTTGATGAAGGGGGCGAATTAACATAGATTAAAGAACTAAACGCAGAACAAAAAGCTGACGGAATACAGTCTAGTATTCCCTGGTTCCATTTGTTGTCAAAAATAATGCTCTCCCTTGAAGAAACTAGTAAGAAATCTGCCTGTATTACAAATGGGAAACCGGTTACCATTTCGGTCGGAAGAAAGGCATAAATGCCAGGAGCCGGCATCTCTTCTTTCGTAAGACGTTTATCATAGGGAAAAGCAAGTGTAATCGCCCATTTTCCCACCTCTTTCCTCTGCTCAATTTTACACTCGTTTTTGACAGGAAAGCGTTGCCTCCATATGTAGTAACTAGATTGTCCTATGGGACGTTTACTTTCTTCAGCGGACAAATGCAGAGTGAACGATTCACTGTCTTCACTCTTGGAACTTCGAAATTCTCTCTCTCTTGAAACTGAGATTGCTTTAATTTTGTTTAAACTAGTATTTTCATCGACCTCACGAACAGAAAGCTTCTTAATCTTGGACATAAACAAAATGATTTCAGGATGAATACTGGACAGCTCTTTCTGCACAGCTTCAACCTTCTCTGCACGCAAAGGAAGAACTATAACTGTATTGGGAAGCTTGCGCCCATATTTTTCTTCGAGCTGGGCAATGCTGTGTCTGCTTTCAATCCACTCTGGTACTATATATCCAATGTTTACGTCTGGAGGAGGTACTTCATTGAATTTTATCTTGTATCCATTGCTAAAAATGTAAGGCTGGCTTGTCACTAGGAAGACGCTCTTAAACCCAATGCCTGTAATGTATAAAAGAGTCATCTACCTATGAAATTGAAATGATCACTACATAATAATTAGAGATGGTGATTCTATTGATAAATTAGTACCTTGACAAACTCATATTTAATCAATTTTAAGAGTGATTTAGATGATAGAATCATACCCTTTTCTCCAATATATCCTCCTTCCCTCTTATTCTTTTTGGTAGATCGCCCTACGCTGCATATAGAATCAATATTGTGTTTGTTAAATCCAATCTCATTGTTCAAAACAAGAAGTGTGGCAGGAGCGCCCACACCAGCGACATCCTTAGTAGTATACACAAATTCCAACGACGGGTACACATCCGATGCATAGGTATTATCCTCTGCATTCTGCAATACAAACACCAGAATTACGATGACAACAGAAATACGAAACAAAGAAGACTGCCATGACAACATATACTTTCAATCCAATTGCTTCATGAGTTACCTGGATTAGCTCCATAACAAAATGGACATCTTTGGTATATAATTCCGCAGACAAAAGTTTGACTGCTTGGTGCAATTCTTCTGTAAGAGGGTTATCTTTAAACTTGGTCTTCCTAATCTCTTCAATGTGCTGCTTTGGTGTGGCCATTACCGCAAAGGCAGCGAAAGTCGATTCCAACACCCAGAACTCACCCCAAATTACTTGGAGATCTAACTGAATACTTTCTGAATACACTCGAAGGTTTAGAAGATTGAACTTCAGATTTACTTGATCAAAGCATCGAATTCATCAAAGCAACAAAGTCAATCTGATAACAACTCAGAAGTTACAAATCCAGACAACTAGATTCTTTAAAGAATGGGGAAGTGTTGTCAAATCCACAGAGCACGATTGGCGGGACTTCGAATTAGATTTTGGTATACAAAAAAATCTTTGATTATGTATCGATATGATTTTTCTTTTGTACGAAGCATATTGGAGGTTGCATTGATTTCTCATACGAATACGAATAGGAGTTTGACCATCATGTCGCTCAAATAAACAAAATATGGGGGTTATCTTTAGACAGGCCAGATGCATCCCACAATACTGTAATTATTATTAATATGTACTCCTTGATGTTGGCCAGGCAGACAAAGGCGGTGAACTCCATATCTAGTAAAGAGAAAACGTACAGATCAGGCAGCCCAAAATAATAAAAAGCCAATTCAACTTTGAATCACCCAGTACACTGAAATCTGGCTACTTCATATTTTTTAAATAATCGACGCAAATGCCCATAAACAATCATAATAATTAATCTGGACGACTGGATATACTGGATGCTCTCAATAGTCGACGAGTGCCCTTTGCTGCTTTTCGGTACTATATATCTGCTTTACTTTGTCAGCGGCACTATTCTTTCATGTGCTTTTCGGTACTATATATCTGCTTTACTTTGTCAAATCTTTTAAATTGATACGCTTAAATGATGCCTTGTCACTTCAAGCAAGAAGTTTGTGAGAAAATCTATTCAATATATTTTAATATTTCAATTTGGTACGTTGGCAAGTTTGAAGGGAGCGCCTGATATACTGGACAGACTTTCCTTAGGGACTTGCGATGGGAGCCTGTCCAATGGACATCGTTGGATGAGAAATCCGACGGTGTCTATTGGACAGGCTCCCCTTCCTAGAGAAAGTCTGTCCAGTAACTGTCCAGTAAATAAGGATTGCCAGTTTGAAGCTGGTCAAAAACTCTATTAAATATATTTTGGTACATTGGTACCACATTTTAACATGAATGTGAAATGATGCCTTTGTCACTTCAAATTTGAAGCTTGTGAGAATATCTTTTAAATATATTTGAATATTTCAATCTTATATTTTATAGAATAAACACAATGTTTAGTAAAACCAAAGTCTATAAAAATGTGTTAGCAGATGAGATATCTAATTTGCATCTATTTATAATATTATTTTATTAATTTCACTTTCTATTGAAAAAATGCTTTATATTTAAATAAAAATACTTAAAATTGTCTAGACTAAAGGAATCTTTGTACATCGACGTGTGAAAGTTTAGCTAGGTACGTTGCTTTCAATTATTAGTCCTTCCTAAGAAATATGGATGTATTCACTTTTTTTTAATTTTTAACTTTGTACATGCACGGTAAAAGTAAAGTTATCTTACTTTTAATTCTTAATCTAAGGAATATGGATGTTTTATTTATTTAATTATTAGTACAACTTTTTAATAAACATTTTAAAAAACTAACTTTATTTGATATCTTGGTATTATTAAAATAATTGTTTTTTAAAGCATCTTGATATCTTGGTATTATTAAAATAATTATTTTTAATCATTAATTTATGCTAAAGATGATAGGTGTATTTTTTAAATTAATGTTACTTCACTAAAAGTTTAAAGGCAATAATAAACTCCTAGAAAAGTTTTAAATAGCCTTCCTTAATTATGTCACCCTCATAGAATTATGTGAAAGAGAGACGACCAGCCATCATCTTAAGTTCCTCCTTGGATAAGTCGTCTGCACTCTTATTGTACTCCATGTGGATATGTCTGATGTCTAGGATTAAGAAAGCCTTCCTAATATAAAAAATTATGTTACACAATGTTCCAAATTCAAAGTTGTGACGGTAGCTTTAGAATTCATCCAATTTATGATAACAAAAGAGTGTACTCCATGTGGATATGTCTGATGTCTAGGATTAAGAAAGCCTTCCTAATATAAAAAATTATGTTACACAATGTTCCAAATTCAAAGTTGTGACGGTAGCTTTAGAATTCATCCAATTTATGATAACAAAAGAGTCTCCCCTGACATGAAGATATGGAATACCCATAGAAGCAGCAGTATAGAGAAGGGCCCAGAGAGCTAACAGCTCAGCCCTCCTATTTGTATTGGGACCGCAGCCCACCTTGCAAAAGAAAAAGTGACCATGATTCAAATACAAAGACAAACCTGCTCCACCCATGCTATTTGTAATTGCCCCATCAAAGTAACCATGAGGGAAGCATAGATTCTCGACAGGCCCAATAACTCTGAATTTTTTTGTGTTGCAGTGTCCCGAGAAAGATGCAACAAGTTCCTTCATTCTGTGACTTACCAGATTCACATTTGGCTTTTTCCCATCAAAGATAGATGCATTTCTATAAAGCCATAAATTCCAAATATAAAAGATAGGCAAGAAATAAAACTCCCACTTATGATTGAACCAAGAAGTACGGTTCTCATCCAGCTTCTGTGCACACCAGGGAAAAGCAATGTTATAATGTTTTCCAAGGATGACTTTAACATTATTCGCAAAGGTGCAATTAATAAATAGGTGATTTACATTCTCCTCCTCAGATCTGCACAAGCAACATATATTTGGCCCGCACCATCCTTTTTTAAGCAAATTGTCCTAGGTCAATATGAAATTTCCTTGGCCGAGCCATAAAAAACATTTAATCTTGAGCAGGAGGTGCCAGACCCAAATCTACGCATGGAGCCAATCATGAGTTTTTGAGGAATTTGCAGAGACAATAAGATCATAGGCCATACAAATCGATACTTCACCAGTTACATAATTATGAGACCAGAGAATAGAATCCTTAACATTCATGAGTTTAATTCCTCTGTGAGCCATACCACCAATGTAAGAATTCCACTCATCCTTCCAGTTGCCCCCAAAAAACAAATCATCGACCGAGAGCCAATATGAATTGCTCATAGCACCTTCACCTCTGTTGACTGCATGATAGAGAGAGCTAATACCGAGGTCATGGAGATATTCTCGTAAATCCACCGAAAGGTGAGGAGAGTAGTTTTGTCTCGAAATGGGATCAATGCCGAGCTTAATGCTTAAACCATTCCCAACTTTCCACCCAATTTCATGCTAAGCCGGGAGAGAGTTCTAATGAAACCGTTCCAAAAAACAGAAGTACCTTTAACTGTGAAGTTTTTCTTCCTCTGCCAATCTTCTAAAGAGAGGTTTTTGAGATACTTAGTATTGATCACAGAGGACCAAATACCTGATCCTTTTAATACCATCCAAAAGCTCTTGATATGGAGAGCCATTCCAAACCACTCAAGATTTTTAATATTCCAACCCCCATACTCATAAGGCCTCGAAAGGGTCATCCAGTCCACCGAATGAAAACACTTTCCCTGGGAAGAATTCCCCCATAGAAAGGAGAAGATCATTTGTCTTATACAATTCAAAATAGACTTTGGGATTTTTTCCAATGAGAACCAGTGGACTGGTATCCCAACTAAGACCGACTGAATGAGAATGACCCTTCCTCCCAATGAAAGAAGCATGTATGACCAGTGACTGGTTTTCTTTTTCGAATATTTTAATGATCCACCTCCAGTCATTAACACCATAGCCTAGAGGCTTCAATCGGTAGCCAAGACAATGAAATCCACCATCAATATGCTCCATTTTGAGAGGTAATATTGTAGAGATACCCCTGCAAGTATCATCATCAACATCATTATACAGGAAGGAAGATTTAATCAAACTGATACACATACCTGTTGCATTGCAGAAAATGTCCAAGGAATACTTATAAACTATCCATTCTTCTAAGGAACCAGATCCAGACACAACCACATCATCCACGAACAATTGATGAGTTAGAGCCAAGTGCTTGGAGATCTTACCCCCCTTGATAGAACCTTTGATTTTTACTTCATTGATGAGAAGGCTGAGACCTTCAATAGTTAAGATAAATAGGAGGGGTGAAAGAGGACAACCCTACCTAATGCCCCTAGAAGCATGAATTTTTTTTATTGGAGTACCATTTATCAGAACATAGAACATTGGAGATAGTATACATCCCATAATCCAATTTACCCCCTCCAAGGGGATACCAATTTGTAATAAAACCAGATGCAAAAAAGTCCAGTTCACTCTGTCAAAGGCTTTGACTAAGTCCAATTTTAGCACCAGAGCCTTCAAATGCTTAGTCTTTATAGTGTGCAAGACTTCCTGTGTAGTCCCCACAGGTTCCAAAATTTGTCTATTTTTAAGGAAACCAAATTGCTCAACTGAAATAGATTTGTCCAATATTGGTTTAAGACAAATACCAATGACCTTAGAGATGAGTTTATAGACAAGGTTACACAAAGAGATGGGACGAAAATCAACAAAGGTAAGAGGCTTCTCACATTTAGGTATAAGAGTAATGAATGTAAAATTAAGAGAAGAGGGTACCCTCCCATCCACCCTAGACTATTCAACTACCTTTAACAGGTCTAACCCCACCAGCTTAAAAAACCCAAGGAAAAATTCAACAGGACAGTCATCCGGGCCCGAGCTCTTGTCCTTTTTAAAACTCTTCAAAGCCACTTCAGTCTCCTCTAGAGACACACTAGAATAGAAGGATATTTTTTGTTCATCAATAAGGAAAGAAGGGAAACGATTGATCACCTGGAGTTGATCAGATATCCGAGAGGTACCTTCATCACTTAATAGAGAAGAGAAATAAGTCTTACCCAAATCTTTTAACTGTAACTCATCCTTCACATGAACTCCCTCCCCATCATTTAGGGCCCATATAGAATTGGAATTATTTTTGGCCGACACATAGTTGTGAAAGAACTTAGTATTAGCATCCCCCTCATTAATCCAATTAATCCTTCTTTTGAGTTTCCAGGACAACACCTCATGAGAATGAATTTTTTCTTCTCTGAATTTTAGGGAGGCCAAAACGATGGACTGTTCGATAGAGAAAATGCCAAAGGAACGAGCTTCAAAAAGGGCACTAATCTCATAGTCAATAGATAGTAAATCCTTACAGTTATTGTCCAGCTGATATTTTTCCCACCACTTCACGACCCCTTTTAAACGTTTTAGTTTATACACCAAGCTTCTCAGGTCATCCTCCACCAATTCACGGACCTTTTCAGACCAAGAATTGCTAACTAACTGAGAGAATTCATCATTCAATATCCAAGCCCTATTGAATTTGAAAGGATAAACAAAAAAAGAGGAACGATCCTCCAATTCCAGATAAATAGGGAAGTGATCAGAGATTTCCAATGGAAGAGACCAAGTCCGGAACTTTTTTAGTAAGGGCATTACCTGTTTTGAGGCTAGAAAACGATCCAATCGTTTACTAATGCCTACCTCCCCAGAACGACCATTCCTCTAGGTCGGCCCCGGATAGGTAGGGGAAAGATCCACCAAATTTGAGTTGATCAGCAGTTGCAAGAAAAAGGGAGCCAAAGGATCTAAGCATGCACGAGAACCCCAAATCTCCGAATAAAAAAAGAGTGAAGTTTAAGTCTCCAGCAACAAGAAGGTAAGGAAGATCAAAAATACCACTTGAGGAAGCCAAATTCCAGAACTCCTCTCTTTTATCATAAGGTCCATAACAATTTAGTACAAAGAGAACATGATCGTTACCTCTAAAGCAGACCTTGGCAATGATCCCAACACACGAAGAGTAGGCTTTACATCTAGCCAACAAAGGGTTTTAGCCAGTTAATAACCCCCCTGAGTGTCCATCAGAGCCTAGAGAGAAGAATTCCCATCCGGGTTTTAGCTTTGAAAAAGTGAGAAGAGCTTGTAAGTGTCTACACATGGTCTCTTGAAAAAGTATCATATCCGAGTTGTTGTCAGAGATCAGTTTCTTGAGGGATTTTAACTTGGTAAGCCCCCTAAACGCACATATATTCATTGAGAGAATTTTCATGGAGAACCCACAGCAGGGGGTGGCGTTTCTTTGAGAACTCGAGAAGAGGAAGGGATAATAGGAGAGGAAAGATCCCTAGCAGCATCCTTAAACGAAGGAAAGGAAAAGGAAATAATACAGAGGAGTCATTCTCCAAGGGCAACTAGATAAGTTTTTTATTTCTCGATCTTCTAATAGTGACATTTTCGAAGCCGATCAAGTCTAGTGTGAGAGTGGATGGAGAGATGGGGGTTTCTATCTGTGAAAATGGGGAGAGAGTGCAATAGAGAAGGGTCTGCAAAGGATGGGGACGTTCTGGGACTATCAGGTCTAGTAGGAACATAGGAAGTCAAAAAGTGTCCACTCAGGAGAGGGGGAAAATAGCCACTCGTAAAATGGGGAGACCCATTGACAGGCACAGGGAGAGGCACAGATTCTAGCGTGAACTAAGGGGTAGGACTAGGAGAAGGAATACAGGGCAAGGGTGATAAGGCCTCCCCAGCTGTAGCAGAGTCAAGAGATGGGGCCAGATATATAGGGTCCTCTACCGGCATCAAGGGAGCATCCGGATTGGGAGGGATATCAACAACACGCCTTGAGGAGACCGGAGTCCTGCTAATCCTAGCAACAGTTTCCACATCCTCAATATATAAAATCTCACCCTTAGTAAGGTCCTCATAAGCAGTCAGAGAGACCAAAGTATACATACCTTCAGGAACCAACAAGGGTAATTCCGGAGAGGAGAGCTATCTAGATGGAGAGGCCACTAGAGGATGCGTCTGACTCCTAACATGACCATGCAGGAGAGTGGGACATGTATTTTGTAGATGACCGGTCTTGTGACATGCATTGCACCGAAAGGGAATGTTTAAATAATCCAAGCGTTGTGAGAAAATATATCTATCATTGCAATAAATATCAATGTTGGCCATCAAACCATTAGATAAGTCAAGTTCGACTATAAATTTTTCCATACGCTTATCAAATTGATGGAGGAAGTTTTCCTCAACGACCACAAAATCACCCAGAGTATTGGCCACACCCATGAGCACGTCCTTATTCCACAGAGGCAGCATGAGGGCTGGAAGAAGGACCCAGAGATGACAAATATGAACATGTTCCATGAGTGGATCGAAACTGGAATGCCAACGGTTAAGAACGAAGAATCCTTTTCCTATGGTCCAAAGAGAACCAAGAATCCTAGCAGCATCTGCATTTTCCAAAAAAATGAACACCAACCATCTATTGGCAAGTAGAATGATGATTGGAATGTAGTTTATCAAAGGCTTCCAGTACTTTTGTTGCCTAGTCCACCCAATCACTATTGTTCATACTACAATACTCTAGGTGTCCAATAAGGGCTTTGTCACACAAGGCTTCGACCTTTTCCATGTAAACATCCTTACCCAGTACATAACAACACTTGGAAGTGTTTGCCTTTAAAATCTTGGCCTTCTGATTGGCACGATGGGAGGGAGGCATATGATGTCATTCTGACCCAGACCCCGTAGAAAGAGACTGGTCAAATGCCATGACCAAAGAACTAAGGGTAAAATTAAAACTGGAGCCGAAAACCCACAAAAATACCCAATGGAGAGCAGAAAACCCTTCTCGGCAAGAAACAACTGGGAAACCCTTCAAAGATAAAAAAAACCCTAAAACAAACAAGGGAAAAGCAAACCAAGAGTTAGCTGCAAAACAACTGCAAACCGAACAAATATCCCACTCAAAACCCCAAGAGCAAAAACAAAAGTTAATGGTAGAATACTCCGACCAAAACCATTGACAAAGACCCACAGAGTTCAGACGCATACAAAAAGCACCAGTCTGACAACCCCTAGACCCAGTACCAGTACTCGAAGTGTCGAGAGAATACCTGATAATAGTAAACAACAAAAAAACAAATAAAATCTCAAGTGTCACTGAGGGCATAGAAAACCCAGAACGTGAAAAGAGCACACAAGAACATCATGACCAAACAACCACTAAAAACACGGAGAAGAGACAAAAATACCAATACAAAACAAAAGAAGTCAGTTCTCACTTTTTTAAAATACTTGGTTGGTACTAAGCCCTCCTGAGGGAGGACGGACTCCAAGTAGAGGGTAGCGCAGAAAATCATGCCATTAGCCCTCAGAACACCAAACAAAATCCAAACAAGCAAACAAAATCGAAAAAAAACAGTGCCACAGAGAACCCACCAGGCTAACCTGCCAACAAACCGCTAAAAAGAATGCCGATCACCACCCTTGGAAAATGCAATAAAGCTCGAAGCAAGACCAGTAAACCAGTAATCCCAAGCGGCTCCATCCATCCCAGCCCATATTCTTCGCAAGAATCTCTATCATAGATTACTTGGGCTCTATTATGTTCGTACATGGAGGAAATTTTTTATAATGTAATGTCTAACAAAACTTTGGATTTTCAATTTAAAATCTAATTTTGAAAAATGGTTTTTGAGTGGGGATTTGGCGTCCTCCAAACATCAATGGCTTTACCTCATACTGTGGAGCCATGGTTGGCATAACAAGATACCATTTAATATCTTGATACAAGTTGTTAGTCCGTCGTGCCCGCACATGTTCCTTGTTTTGTGTTTTGCTTGGAGTTTGGGACTGAGGGGTGGTCTGGTGAGTCCCCTCTTATTGCAGTTGTTTGGGTCATATCCACATTTATTTTTTATGGCATTTAGCTAGGAGTCTGAAGCTAGGGGTGGCCTGGTGAGGCCCCTCTACATTTAACCTTGTTGCAACGTTTATGGTTGCGTACCTTAACATTTATTCTTGTCTTCTTCAACATTTGATGTTCTTTGTGTAAGCAGGATCTTTGCATTTTTCGTTTGGGCAAGAGTCTGGATGTCGATTATGATTATTTGTTGTTAGTCTGTCGCACCTGCATACAAGTTCCTTGTTTTACGTTTTTCTTGGAGTTTGAGGCCGAGGGGTGTCTTGGTGAGGCCCATCTTGTTGTAGGTGTTTGGGTCACGTTCATATTTATTTTTTACAATGTTTTAGCTAGGAGTCTGAAGCCAGGGAGTGGTATGACGAGGCCCCTTGGAATTTAACCTTATTGTAGTGGTTCAGTCTATGTAGATTGGCATTTATTCCCGTCTTCTTCGACATTTGATGTTCTTTGTGCAAGTAGGCTCTTTGCATTTGCATTTGGGATAGAGTCTTTAAGAGCTTCAGATGTAAAATTCATTTGCCTCGAAGGAGCTATAGGTGTTCTGTTGGGACAATTTTGAGGCAGAAGCGTGTTTTGCAAAACACATTCTTACTGCAATATCTAAAAAGTGAGTTTCAAGGGTTTCCAAGGTTTTGAAGTGCAACACCATCAAGAAGAGGGAAGTCGTCAAGAGAGGCACTAGAAAACTATAAGGTATGTTTTTGAAAAAATGGATGCGATGTCTTCTTCTTGAGTCTTTCACTTAAGAACTTGGACTTGGCCACTGTAATATACCAAAGAACCCGAATAATTATATTGAAGACCTTATATTATTATTTTATTATTGATGTTTTGACAAAGTGAGGTCAAGGGAATATGTATTTTTTTTTAAATATTAATAAATATTAATAAACAAGAGAATCAAACTAGAGGTAGTTGTTAAAATAGTGTTTCCTGACCCACAAGGAGGAATGACAAGTTTTGAATAAAGAGCCCAAGTGGCAAGGCGAGTTATTAAAGACTCGATAGATGTAGGAGGAATCCTCCCTAAAAATCAGGTCAAACTCAAGTTACAGTAAGATGGAGCAGGTGGCTCATAAATGAGCTAAGTCCTAGGCAAAGAATATAAAAATCTAAATCCATCGAATGCGCAGAGGGCTTGTGATGTAAGGGAAATAGTATTATCTGAGTCAAGAAGGAGAAATTAAGTATCTGCGTTCTTCATCCTTATGGTTCAACAAATAGGCTCAGGGGTTTCATAGCAGGTGATTTTGGTTAATTTGGAAGGGTGGTTGGGAGGAACAACAACCTTCAGATTTGATTTTCCCACTTGAGGTATTCAGGTTCAAATCTATATTCATATTCTGAATTAAAATTTTTAATTATTCATGTTGTTAATTACTGTACATTCCATTATTAGTTTGTATTAAATCTTTGTTTCCTAAGGTCAATACATTTATGTACGCAAAAGTAGAAATATAGAAATTATTTTTATATAAACCGATTAGAATTAGAATAGTGCTTATATAGTAAATACAAGAATTCTTACAAACATACATCGAGATAGAAGGAAATTTATAATATCACAACGAAGAGGCTTTCATTCTTTAAATTACTAAAAGACATGCAAAAGTGAAATTATAGAAATTGTTCATATATAAACCAATTAAAATTAGAATTAGAGCCTATATAAAAAATACAATATTTCTTATAAACATATATCCTAATAGAAAGAAACTTATCAGAGTCAAGAGGCTTTCTTTCTTTAAACTATAAAAAGATTGAAAAACCAAATTACAGATATTTGATATACAAAGCTAACATGATTGAACCATGAGATAAGCAAAGCTGATAGGCTTTTAACCAAAATCACAACAATATTTTTATATTACCAAAAGCATAAGGAAACTATGAGAGTCTGCAATTATAGTATACAGCTTAGTGGCCTTATTAAACCTTTTAAAAGAAAGCCAAACTTATCATGAAAGTCAACAAGACGTATAACTAGAAGACCAAATAGTTATAAAATCCTGATTGCTATCAATTAATAATAATAGAGAGGCCAAATCCATTGGCTTTTGTTTTAAAAACCAAACTTAAAGTCTAAAAAGAACCACAGTATGTGAGAGAATGAGAAGCCGTTTATTTTCCTTCTTTTGTTACAATACCATGTAAATACAGAGCTATTAAGTTATATTGTAACTTTCGGTAGGGATCTAAGTTTTTCATACATGCATTACCATTCAAGCCCATATTTTTTAGTCAAGCCCATATTTTTTTAGTCGCATGCGGTTTGGCGTAAGGTCCGTGCCATTAACACAGATATCCAATACCAGACTTTTAAATGGAGTAAACTTTCTACCTGACCATTTGCACCGATAGGACAACCAGCACTGCGTAATGTGCAGCGATCGGATGTCACATCACACAGTGTTGGTCGTCCGATTGGTGCGACCATGGTCGGGTAAAAAGTTTACTCACTTTTAAATTAACAAGTTTGCTTAAATGAAAAACCCTAAGTAATTTTTACAACGCCAGATTAAAATAGATAGGATACAAATTACCATTTTTAATTTATTGTATGAGCTTAGAGAATTTGACGAAACCATTCCAACCAAGTTGGTTCCAGCTAAGAGCATAGATAGGATTAAAATTACCATTTTATCTTACTCTTTAAGCTAAGAGAATAGTCATGAACTGATCCAAACTCCAAGGAATTCTCATCCAATGGTGTAAATCTTTCCATGTGTCCGGACTAGGTGGTGGCACACCCTCTTTCACAAAAAATGCATGGTGAAATTTAGTACCAAGCACATGGACCGAATTAAAACCTTGGCCATGATGTAAAGTGATTCACATGTCCCAGTTATTAAGCTAGTCCGAGGTCGAAACCTTAGGAATTGGTTAAACCATAGGTTTATACTATTACACGTTTTAGAACTAAGAATCTCAAATACCAAATTTATACAAAAGGGTAAAGTGATATTCATACCTTGGTTTGGATAAAGTCCTAAGGTTAGAATAAGGTCCAACCACTTCTAGTAAACCATATTAAAATTCTTAAGGTTAGCACTTAAAAAAAACTTCCTTGCTTATGTAAATATTGTTTTACAAAGAGGAAATAATTTTTTTTTTTACAATCACGAAATTTTTATGGTGGTGACATAATGGTATTAGAGCTGTAGTTACAACACTTGGCCTAAAAGAAGGCCCAACACTTAAATAAACATAAACAAAAAACTAACTTATGTTTTCAGGTTTATTTCTCGTTCATCGGAAGACAAATATAACCTTTATCTTGTAGGAAAAATGGTAGAATTTAAAATGTCCGATGAAGAAGAGTCACACCCCAAGGAACGAGAGAACATTGAACAAGAGAATATCAATGATGGTAATTTATGGGTGAATATGAATGAAAGTAGAAACAATAATCAATTGAACTTCTACAAACTGTAAACGATCTGAAAACAGAATTACAAAAACCACTTATACTATGAAATGATAACTTCATACTAAGAACACGAACTCTAGCCATTAAAAATAAAGTGTTTTGCATAAAAAACACCAAAACAACCTCCAAAATATAGAAAAGTGTTGATACCAGCATACACATTTTTTTTCAAGGTAAAAAATAGAGCCATAACCTAAACATCCCATACTATTGCTTACAAAAAAATTAAAATCAACCCCGAAATTGGAAAAATATTTTTTTCATCAAGAGATAAATTACAACTTTTTTAAAACTTGCATATTAAACAGAAACAAATATTCCATCAATAGTTTCACCACTTTAACCATATAAAATCAAAGAAATTATGATGTGATTTATAATCAAATCATATATTAGACCATATAAAAACAAATGATTCATATAAATAATAATAAAAAGTCCTTTAGAGTTTCAATTACAAGCATCATACTAATAAAAAACATCTAAAATGTTCCATGTGAAATTATTCAAATTCATCCATGGATTCTGACACTCTATCTGAATCTATATTTTTTGTAGAGGAAGGACTGGTATAATAAAAATTAAATAAATAAAAAATAAACCCCTAAATCCCACACAACATTGCATTAAGCTCATAATTAAGCTCAATCCATTTGCAACAAAATCACTTCTAATTCATAATATCAAAACTTAAAGTATGTATTATTTACAATTTTACTATGTATGCATGTTTATGGATTTTTTCAACTCATATAAGTTGCACAAACTTAAATATTATTACAATATTGAATGTTGTTAAACTTTAATACACTCCACACATTCCTTTGATTCCTCCTAATCTTGATCTTTTGCAACTGTATCCCATTCTTCATAAAAAGTCGGGCGAGACATAATCACATTAAACAAATTGTATTTGGTACAATTATAATCGTCTCTCTCTCTCTCCACTTCATTTTTTATCCGAAAAAACATCCCATATAAGTTTTAGGACATGCAAGTTCTTGTTTATTTTCTATAAAGTTATACCATTTTATAAGGTCCCTAACCATTACACTACATGCTTCATTTGACTTCTATATTTGAAGAATTCTTATAGTAAATGGCATGCAAGTAAAACTATTAATTGAAAATGTCTTTGTGGTTTGAAGGTGAGCTATTTTCCCATATAAAATTTACAGTTTTGTTGATGCGAAATGGATCATACAAGATCACAAGGAATCCATTGCAAGAATTGAATCCAACCAAGGCTACTAGTGATCATGAGTTAAAAACATTGCTAGCTTTAGGGATCAAGTCCAAAAAGAAGGGGGTGGAAAGAAAAACAAAGGTCATCTCTCTTTAGCACAATATATTTACCTATGTAATGTTATAGTTAGTTTGTTGGTGTCTCAAATTGTAGTATCAAAACAATACTTGTTATTTTATCTATTATAGGAAAAAAAGATGCTCAAGAGAATTTTGGCAGATGACACTAGAAATGGGGTTGCTAGTATGCATACATCCCAAGGTTGATAGGAGGAAGCTTACAAGAGTCCAAAGTGAGTTACATGATTCCATTTCAAAGGAAGTTTGTATTTTAATAGCATCATATGTTTGGGACTCGACTCTCAACCCATTTGATAGTCTAGCGTAAAAGTAATCGATTTGTTGAATGAAGAGATTGTGTTTTTTACCCCTTCTATGAGAATGTGTTATTAATAGTTATTGAGACAATGTATAATTGCTAACTAGATTAATGAATTAATTATATGCATGTTCATGCATATCATATATCATATATGTTCTCTATATCCATGTAATTTGGATTTGGATTTTAGTCATAAGTAGATCCATATCAACATATATGCATTTTAAATTTGACCTCTTAGGGATCTTGAGGTGTAAAAAAAATTAAGATAAACAAAATTTACATTTCAATTAATATATATGAATGCCTGATAAATCCTAGATTAAATGTTGGTCTTAAATTTTAAACTTCTGTGTAAAAATAGAATATTAATCCCACATATATCCATCTCCTAACTTTGTATAGTTTGTTTGTTGTCACTTACATGGCAACACCTGCTGTAGTTAATTTTTTGTTGTCACATAATTACATATGTGATAACATCTTTCCCATATTGAGCTATAAAATACTTATTTTATTTTGTGTACTATCTAAGTTAATGGTTATTTCTTATTGTTACATTGAGAATTTTTTTATATAATATACTGAATTTAGAGTATTGATCGATAATTCACATTTGGCTCCTCAAGGTTAGAGGTCAATTCCCCTCACAAGTTACCTTAGTTTTTATTTATTTTTCAATCATATGTTGAAACTGTGATTTTATTTAAATGAACACGCCTAGATTAGTTTTCCTTTAAAGCAATTTAGAAAGCATGCACATAACTTAAGCCTTCTCTTACTAAACATTTCTAGCTATGGTTGTAGTATCTTAATGGTAATTTGGAAAATTCAAATGACATGATTAAGTTCATAGGGAATTTTGAACCTTGGTATTCAACCTTTCACGTGACACACTCAAATAGGTTCAAGGCAATAACAACTTTCACCCTAAGATGGATTCCAAATTCTTTAAAACATAAAGGAATATTTTTAGGTTCTACTCAGCTATTATTTGTAAAAGTTTAGAACTAGGTTGTTTGCACATAATATATATGCAAGACGGAATTTTCACATGGAAACTTGGAATTATTTGGAATTTTAAAAATCCAAAGGAAGAAGCTACACGAGTAACATAACACTTGAAATTCCAGTCATCGCCTTTTGTGGGAAATGCATTTTATAGATGTGTAATTTGGTCAAATTATGTTGATACAAAGTGTTATGACTATTGCCAAAGGTACAATATTGAAAAAACAAATGACTAAAAAAAGTATGAAGAAGGTGCAATATTGAAAGAACAAATGACTACAAAATCAAGAATGTGTAAGACTAAAAAATGGTTAATGGTATGTCCAACATAAGTGCTTATGATTAATCCCTTTCCTTTCTTGTATGTGCAAAAATGAGCTCAAATAGCAGTGGACATAAGTGATTTCAATTTTATGGTAGGTGATGATAGGACATAAGTGCTTTCACTTTTCATAAGTGCTCCCTTGGGTGCCAAAGGGTCGCCCCTCATGAACAACGTTATTCAGAGTTTGTCAGAGGAAGGGACGGAGGAAGGGAAGAGGAGGGTGAAACTTCCCCCTCCCCCCTTCCCCGTGTCCTTCCTCCCCCCTCTTCCTCCCTCCTCCTCCCTTCCCCCGGCCCTCCTCCTCCCTTCCTCTAGCTCTTCCTTTGGAAAAATTTGAATAACGATGCTCATGAGGGGCGACCCTTTGGAACCCAAGGGAGCGGAGCTTCGTTCCATTCTCCCTCCTCCCCCCTCTTCCTCCCTCCTCCTCCTCCCTCCTACTCCCTTCCTCTGTCCCTCCTCCTCCCTTCCTTTGGCCCTTCCTCCGACAAACTCTCCTATCATCACCTACCAGAAAACTACAAGCTAGTGTGTTAGTATAATTCATACCATGCACTCATCTCTATTGTATGCATAGATCAATACCTGTATATAATTTCATCAAACTCTGGATTTATAAACCAACTTCTATAACTTAATTGGCATTACATAAATACCAGATATTCCACATCGATAATTTGAAACTTGGGGGTTATGGTTCAAATGCTTTAGGGTCAGTAGAATCAATATATATAATCTCCGTAAGCCAAGTTAGGTTGCTTGGTAGGTGAGTTTGCGAGTAATTGTTATTATTCCAGTGATTATTATTTGTGGGAGTTTTGTTTCTTTGTTTCCAGAGCTATATTGGTTGAGGGAGGTAGCGGGCATAAAGGTCTCTACATTTCTACTAAACAATGCTCTTGATGAACATATATGTGTACTAATTGGATTTTCCAGATAGTTTAGGATTGGCGCTTATGAGATAACCTAATTAGATTTACTTGTTTTCCAGTTTACTGTATTAACGTAGCTCTTAATGAATCTAGTTGACTGTTATTAAACAACAAAGAACTATTGGATTGGTCTCGACGCTATTGAGAGAGACAAAGATAGATCTCATTGGGGCATTGAAAATGAGGTTCTTATTTCGGAAGAATGCCATTTCACGACGTTGCACTATGATAGGTTGGATGTGAATCATTTTCTTTAAGGTTCTGCACTCTTATACTCGATCGGATAGGAACTAAGGGCTTGCATACTAAATGAGGAGGGTTGGATGGTTTAACCCGAGGCTGCTTGAACCCATGTGGCTAGATTGGGGTGGTTAGACATGGAAACATAAAAGGAACCCATCACATGATACCTGCACTTCTGTGAAGATTCATGACGTGTCAGGCTTCTCCACGTCGATGGAATCTATGTCCAATTTTATTGGATGCCATCTATACCAGTATCAACATGGCCACAGATCCAACTATCATGAATATTTTGATCAACTATCAGAAATGGAAAATGGGAGGAGGGAGGAGGAGGAGGAGGGAGGCAGGATGCGAGAAAGGGAGGAGGGAGGAGGGAGAAAGGAGCGGAGCTCTGCTCTCTTGGGAGAAAAATGGTCGCCCCTCACAAGCAGAGCTCTGCTCCCTTCTCCCTCATCCTTTCTCCCTTCTCCCTCCTCCTTTCTCCCTTCCTCGCCTCCCTCCTCCCCCCTCTTCCCTCCTCCTCCCTCCTCCCCCCTCCTCCCCCCTCCTCCTCCCTTCCTCATACGGGAGTACATCATAAAGAATTAAGAAACAACAATACTATGGGACTTAATAATTATGTCAAAAAGATTCTGTGAGGTCATAATGATGGATTCCCTCAAAAGGTATTAGCTGGACACCTCCTCGACAATATTCAAGAGGGTTATTTGAGTACAAACATGAATGATATGTTGTTTACAACCGATTTGATCAACTAGTTGATCGACTGCATTGTTCATAGCTCCTTCAATAAACTTTGATTCTCTATGGAATAGGAGAGAGTTATCATTTTAATTGCGCCTTTAAAAAGCATTTGTATAAATAGTATGAGGTTTTTGTCGTAGAAAGAAACCTCAATATGCTTTCACTACTACATATGGCTCAAAAGTTCCACGAAAAAGTTAAAAACATTGTTTTCATCGAAAAAGAGTTTAAATTTTTGGAAAAATTTGAAAATGAAAGTATCAATGAAGGTCTATTTTCATTATTTGTATGGCAACACTTGGATTATTTGCATGTATTCTTTTCACCCATAGTTTCACTTGGTAAACAATATATCTATATGTTTATAGACATAGGTACACATGTCATTAAGTCCCATGGGACCTATATTGTGCTTTTGTGAGGGGGCTCCTCAAGGGTTTTGTACTAATGAGAATCATTGACTACTACACAAACCTTTTTTATTTAGTATTTTATTTGTCCAATAGCAAATAATATTTTGCATTATGTCACTTTCATGTGTTTCACCAAATTGGAAAAGTGCATTTGGAACGTAAAAGTGTGATGCCTATTACACTAAAGATGACCATAATTCTAGATTTTGTGTTGATAGTTCACAAATTATTCACATTCTAGATTAGGCACACACCATATCTTTTTAGGAGGGATAAAGTAGAATCTAGGCAGTAAAGATCTTCAATCTAAACAAGCATACAAAATTGCAGTGTACACACCGATCTTTGTAGACAAACACTAGGATATTTCCAACTGATATGTATTTTTCTCTCATGGTTGATTTTATCATTATATGGCATTTGGGAAGAAAAAAATGATGAAATTATCTTCTATTTTTGGCTATCTCTAGGTTTATTTTGGGACTCCTTAAATAGGTTTTGAAGTGTAGGTATGTGAGTTTTGTATGTACTTGCGGGAATGCAAAGTCACTAAGGGTTGTTTAACAATTGCTGTGAAATTAGATTTTATAGAGGGATTGTTGTGTACCTGTTTAATGAATAATGGTAAATAATTCTATGTAAAAAGAAATCTCAAAGTCATGGTCATATATGTAATGTTTACACCACATTTTTCTTGATGTAGTTATAAGATAATGTACCTATCACATGGAAATTTTTATGGTTTTTGAAACCAACTTGAGTTTCAGAAACTCCACTTTGAGAATTATAGGTGAGATGGAAATGTTAGGTCTATGTGTATAAAATTAGAAAGCCATAAAATGGGAAAAATGGTTCCAAACAATTTCATAGGAAAACATAAACATCACAATATTCGTGAAAACACTGAGTAGGTAATATAGTCAAACAAGAAAATAATGTTCCCAAGGGTCAAATGTCAAGATTCTAAAGTTGGACATCACAAATTTGATATTTTGTGTTTTCATTTTTTTGGGAGTGAGATTCCTATGACGTTGGAGCAAAAAAGGAGTGAGCTTCATTGTCAGCATGATCATATTTAAGGTCATTTATAATTTTAATTCATTAACATAAATAATAAATTCATAATAATTCATTAACACATCAAAGTATGAAAAAACAAATCTAGGGGACCAAATAACATTTCTAGGCCATAGATTTCATAACCAAAATAAGCCCAGAATTTTTTTTTTATTGTCATTTGAGTCCACGGGCTCTAGGATTCAATCCATGGGTTTGGGGATTTACCTTCCTCCACTTCCCATGAAGAATACCATGGACATGAAAAGAAACAAAACTCAATTTCCCTACAAATGTAGGGGAAGAATGTAGTTTTTAATCCATGTGATTCATTGGTTGGACTTTACCTTCCTACACAACCCATGAAGAATACCATGTCCATGACAAGAAACAAAAATTCATTGACCCTACCAATGTAGAAGAATGTAGTCATTGATCCATGTGATTCTTTGATATCCATTCAATTACCAAACACATCAGGGTTTGAACAATCCATGATATCTTGCATATCTAAGGCAACCAATTCTGATAAGGCCCCACCTCCTAAGAGGGAGAAGCTTCAAGGATGACTTTCGGTATTTCACAAATAACTATGAATGCACATCCTAATACATGAATTTGTCATGTCTACTTTATATTTTTCCTTTCTTTTCCTTTTTGTTCCCATTTTGTTTCTTCCCTTTATGATTTTCATAATTTGTCAATGAAACTAAATTGAGGTGTAGGAAAACATTGTTATAGTATTATGGATGAAAGAATGCAAATTTCATGCCTAGATTGCACACACACTGCCTAGATTTCATCACCATCTTCATCATCATCATCCTTAGAATCATCACCATCATCACCACCACCACCACCACCACCATCATCATCATCATCACCACCATCATCCTCATCCTCATCATCATTATCCTCATCATCGTCATCGTCATCACCATCATCATCATCACCATCATCATCATCTTCATCATCATCGACATCATCATTACCATCATCATCATCATGGTCGCCATCATCATCATCATCATCATCGTCATGCCAAATCAATGAAATTTTATATGAATGTGAATCAATGCATTGTTAAAAATTTCCCATTATGTACAAATCCCTGAAATGCACTTCTGTTCACTACACCTCTTCCATGTACATGGTAGTCCTTTCCATGTACAAATCCCTGAAATGATGACGATGACGATGTCGGTGATGAGGATGAGGATGAAGAGGATGACGATGATGACGATGATGATGATGAGGATGACTCCGACGATGATGAGGATGAAGAATCTGAATGACATTGTAGCAATGTTGGATTCTAGGAGGTAATATGTCATGAGAACATCTTGTTGCATAATGTATTATGTTTAGATCTATTTAGTTATGTTTAAACCATCGTCATCATCGTCGTCATCATCATCATCATTGACATCATCATCATCATCATCATCATCATCATCATCATCATCATCATCATCATCATCGTCATCATCATCCTCACCATCAACATCATCATCATCAACATCATCATCTTCATCACCATCATGTTCATCACCATCATCCTCATCCTCATCATCCTCATTGTCATTATCATCACCATCACCATCATCATCATTATCATCATCATCGTCGTCATTATCAACATCATCATCAACTAAATGCTAAAAAAGGATTTCAAATGCCAACATAGTTGGAAATAATGCATTGAATAATGTCACACATTGCTTAAGCTTAGAAGATAATGTTGCAACACAAAGTTGTGCTTGCACTAACTAGTTGTACATGATGGCCACTATGTGTTTGCAGGACTTGACGAATATGCATCTCGAGAAAGTGAAATACAAATCTAGACAAAAACATAAATTAATGACAACCCATCTCAAAAAACCAACAAATGTTAATATATTGACTTTTCAGAATCCTTCTGGAGACCAAGAAGTAAGATTATATTTGACTTATGAGTCATGAATGAATGGTCACAATATGTAGAAATACAAAATTCAAATAATGTATTTATACACAACTAAAGAGGTAGGGCGCTTTCCCCAAGGAGGGGTAGTTAGCCTACAATGAGTTGATTTGGTTGGCCTTAAAAATAAATAGAAATATACAATAAAATTACAAATAATATCCGTTGTGGCCAATGTGAAGATTACACTTTTAGTTTCAACAAATTAGACACTCAAAGGATAAATATAGTCTGAAATTGTAAAATATATGCATTACTGAAACAGTTGCATCCTAATATTCACTCAAAGTGTCTAGCTGCTCTTGAGACAACCGTATTTTCTCATTCATTAATTACATTGATGCTACAAAAACCATTCTTAACTACAAAAAGAGTTTACTAAAGGAATGTTTTCTTGCTGATATCTACGAAAGTACTGGATACATTTTTATTCTTAGAGTCAGGTGAAAATGATCCTGTTATTCCTTATGGATGAAGTTCTCTCATTCACAATCTATGCTTCTTATTACCTAACTAGCATAATTTGTAGGAAATATGAGCTTTTTGAAACCACAACAATTTTGGCCTAAGAGAATTAGTATTAAGAACGCCATTAATTTATGTCCAAGTTGCATAGATATGGATATAGGTATGGAGATACTGTACCTGAAATGGATACATATTTTTTTTAGAGAATCAAGATATGATATGGCTAGGAATGAGGATACACACACACACACACACACACACACACACACACTAGTTAATTTATGCTAAAATAGTTGTGATATTGGAGCTCAAGCTATCTCAATTACATTTTTGTTGTCCTTTATATAGCCGTGAGATAGTTAGAACTATGTGCTTTTATTGTTAATATAAGAAGCATTGTTTCAGAAAAAAAATCAACGTCAACTCAGAATTTATCTTTTATTTCAGATACTTACATCTCTTTTCATCTGATTAAGACCTCCATGGAAATAAATTTTAATGTATCCATTGCTTTCGACTGGAGGACTTGCATAATTTCAGTGTCGGGGAATGAATACAGACCTAGCTTACAACCTTTCCTTAGGTCTGGTAGGAATTTTTAGACAAGACCATCTCAGCTTAGGACATGACCTTACCTGTCTAAGAAAAACTCAGAACTAGGGCGTTACAAGAGTTCAAGTAAGACCTTTGAACTGCGATATTAAAGAGTAGTAATAAATGAATTAGAAGTCGATCTACCTGCACACTAATGAAAAATTTATCTACACAAAGAATCAAGAAGATAATAAATTACATGTTATGGGTTTTGCAGTCCACCATTAGCAAGGCCTCAAGTGCACAAGGCTCTTCACATTCCAAATACTCTTTCATGGACTTGTTTTTCTAGGCATTACAGTCCTGTCTCT
The DNA here is from genome assembly GCA_001517045.1 of Pseudotsuga menziesii. Taxonomy (NCBI): domain Eukaryota; kingdom Viridiplantae; phylum Streptophyta; class Pinopsida; order Pinales; family Pinaceae; genus Pseudotsuga; species Pseudotsuga menziesii. The sequence goes on along the minus strand of LPNX010916388.1, from coordinate 8,150 downwards.
GCATTAAAAGAAGAAGATTATATGTATATCCATACATGTCAATAGCTAACAAAATTTAGTAAACCCTCTTATGTAGAAACTTTCTTATCAATTAGGTTGTCAACCTTAAAATATTTTTTAGCACTCCAAATACAAAAGCATGGTAATTGTCAAAATTCTACAGAGAAGATTTTTTAATTTTATAATAAACAAGAATGGTACAAAAATTCAAATGTAATATATTAATTAACATCCACTAGCCATGAATTCTGAGTTTTTCCTTTGGTCTTTTATAAAGAGGATCCACAAGGCTTACAAGTTTTTTTGGACTTTTTTTTATCAAACTAGAAAAGGTAGAAGAAAGAATGAGGCTCTTGGTTATCGAAATCTTCAAAATTTGAGCAGTGTGCCTCTCTACTGCTTGATAAAAACTAAAAAACAACAAACAAGAATTAATAAAAAACACCCTAAAACACTTTAAGAGTGTCTTTGGGACAACACTACAAAGCCTAGGCTCCAAATCCAAGATATCAGTGGTAGAGATAAAAACCACCTTCTTCACAACCCTGTCAGCAAGGACTATGTGGGCATACTTTGTTGTTAGTTTCGGTGGATAAGAAGAACTAGGATCCTTAGGAAATCCTAAGGAGCCTAGTTCAATACTAGGGGACACTTCCATGTCCTTCATTCTATGCAAGCAAAAGAAGGAAATGATGGCTAGGGTATAAATGGAGGTGACGAGCAATGCAACTATCTTCATCCTCCAAATTTAATTGTAAATCATGTGTCTCTATTAGAATTAGATACCGCAATAGATTGTAGATTGGATCCACAGCTAAAATATTGTCTGTTAAAAGAAATTTAAACCCATTTCCAAATGGATCACAAAATCTCATTTTATTTCATTTCTTAGTAGGTTGATTATTCAGTATAATACATCCAACTTCTAAAGATTGCCTAACTAAAATCAAGACTAGTCTTGATTTTCCTAAAAGACTGAGTGTGTAATAAAAATCTAATATCTAGAAATACCATCACAAACTAGAATGATAATTAGCAATTGCATACCTCAATTTTTTTTCATTTTGCTTCAAAAATACTTTCCTTTTCTTCCTCTTGGACAGAAAGATATATGAGTGTTAGGATCCAGGAACATAGCTTTTAAAACATAATATTAATGAAGAAAACACAAAATACCCTTGAAAAATTGAAGGTTTGATGAATGTATGCTACACAAATGATTGTTGTTAAAACAATTATTTCTCAATCCATTTATCATAGCGTGAAAGAGCATTCATCTTGTTCCAATTCTGGAAGTACAAACACACGGTCAATGAGAACAATTACTGGTTCTTTTCCAAGGCTCTTCCAAGGAACCTATAGCAATGATAATAAAAAAAGATAGCATAATTTAGTATAAGTATAAGTATATAGCTGGTTTATTTATTTTTCTTTTGAATTATTATCATGCAATTTTATTCAATATCTCACTATTGAAGAAAATTTGGATTGTATAGAAAAGAATGTCAGGGTTTGAAAGCAAACTTGCTCATCCAGTGCCGCAAAATTTGCATAAAGAATAGAAGGAGAGACAATGATGTCAGTTTTGGAGAACTTGTCAACTCGGGAAGATGATTTCACTGTACAAAGAACTTTCCTGTAGAAATTTTCCAAACATACTAGTACAAAGAGAAACAAAAGAACTAAGAAAGTTAAAAGAGAACCTTCTAATCTGGATTGCTGAATGTTACTTCCATAAACCAAAGAAAGAACCTTTCGTTTAATCCTTTTAGATTCTACAATAAAATGACTTATAAATGCGGAGATTTGAACTAGATCTAGCTTATATATAAAGTTAAAAAATACTTTGTCAATCATAACTAGCATGCAACTCCTTGTCCTAACCATGTACACTAAAAATGCATTAGAAAAGAAAATGTGCACCTTATTAGAAAACCATTATTTTTGATAAATGTGTTGCTATGGTATTTTGTAGCAATTGTTTGAAAGAGTCTCATTACCGTAATAATTTTGTGGCTTCGCTAGAATGTAGATGAGCTCCCAATGGTCAGGGTTAGCCTGCCCAAATATAACACAGGATGCCCAGATCTTTTCCTAACAGTCCAGAATGATACGGTGCTTGCCTGTGACTGTTCTAAGCCTGTCCATGAGTGTCTGAACCAATACTGGGCTATGCGTGACTGTCTGTGGACATATTTGGTGATTCCCTTGATAACAATACTACTTCCCAAATAGGGTTTATGTTATTGGTGTCTCCTCTGTCTTCTTGGAGATGGAGATAATGATGCTAGAAATGTATAGGAGGTTACCGTGAGGGTTTAGGGTGATGCCCTATCCCATTAGGAATTTCTATGGCTGTCGTGAGTGTTTAGGATGAAGCCCTAGATTCTCTTCATGCTTTCCATGGATGAGTGGATGAGTGGCATATTCAAAAACTAGAATCTACTACTACATGTTTCATATTGGAAATTTCGACCTCTATGAAGGAGACTTCATCGGATTTCCAACATCTATGTAGTGAAATTTGTCGTCGGATATCCATTAAATCTGACATATATACTATACTATCGACGACTTCAATTCGCGGGTTATATGACTTTAGGCATGTGTAGAGGGAGAACAATATGAGTGTAGACCGTTTATCCAAGGAAGCATTTAATATGTGTTAAATTTTCATATGCTTAGCTAAGACATCAGTATTTCATTTCATTTTCATAACAAAAGCATATAAACAGGATCACTAAAAGAAACAACATCACAAGAACAACATAGATTTATCCTGGGAAAACCCTAAAGGGAAAAACCCAGCAAAATCTTCCTCAATATAGATGCCCCAAAAAGGTAAAAGATAAAACCAGCAAGGAGATCAAAGCCTGATCCTCCTCCTTCTCCTGCTACTCTTCTCTTCTCCACTAATGCACTATACAAGTGAGAGTGTGTGTTCCAAATGAGGAGCGCTACACCTCTATTTATATTCATCTGTTCACTTAAGATAACTCATTCAACATGTAGGCTCGAGTTAAGTCATGTAGGATCGAGTTACACATGTAGGCTCAAGTAACCACACTGGGGTGCTAATGACCCACCTTTACAATTAGAGGGGACTACCTCATGACTCTTATTAGTTCTTCTGATTAGGAGCATCGGGGTACAAAGTAATACAAGTGGTTCTCCTGATAGGACCATCGAGGACCACAAAAAGATACATATAGAATATTCTTCGAAGTTACAATATTTCAACACTCCCCCTTAACAAGAAGGGTATTCTATAACAACAACAACAACAACAATAATAGGAGAGATAGAGATATGACATCATCAACATCATCAGGGTAACACATCTATAAATTATTGGAAGATTTTTGACATTATGTAGTCTTCATCTTCAATCTTCAGTCTTCATCATCATTAATACTTTGACTGCTTCAATCAGCAACATCTTCAGCACTTTGACCTTTTGATCAACAACATCATATTCAGCACTTTGACTTTTCGATCAGCAACATCTTCTTCAGCACTTTGACCTTTCGATCGGCAACATCATCTTCAGCACTTTGACCTTTCGATCAACAACATCATCTTCAGCACTTTGACCTTTCGATCAGCAACATCTTCAGCACTTTGACCTTTCGATCAGCAACATCATCATCAAAACATCATCATCATCACACTCTGATCTTTTAATCAGAAACCTCATCATCATCAGCAACAACCTGCAAATCACAGTACAAAGACAAAGAAGTCTTTGGATCTCTTTTGGACTTACAGTCCAGGGATGATACAATCATACCACGTTCTCGAGTACCGAAGTCACCAGATCCATTCTGAACCGAAGTTCAAGGATGATACAACCCTACCACCATCTCGATGACTAAAGTCACTGGATCCATTCTGAACTGAGTTTCACGGATGATACAATCCTGCCACATTCTCGATGACCGAATTCACCGGATCCATTCTAGACATAAGTCCCGGGATGATACAATCACTGGATCCATTCTGAACCGAGGTTCACGGATGATACAATCCCACCACATTCTCGATGACCGAAGTCACCAGATCCATTCTAGACATAAGTCCCGTGATGATACAATCACCGGATCCATTCTAAACCGAGGTTCACGGATGATACAATCACACCACATTCTCGATGACCGAAGTCACCGGATCCATTCTAGACATAAGTCCCGGGATGATACAATCACCGGATCCATTCTGAACCGAGGTTCACGGATGATTCAATCCCACCACATTCTCGATGACCGAAGTCACCGGATCCATTCTAGACATAAGTCCCAGGATCATACAATCACTGGATCCATTCTGAACCGAGGTTCATGGATGATACAATCCCACCGCATTCTCGATGACCGAAGTCACCGGATCCATTCTAGACATAAGTCCCGGGATGATACAATCACCGGATCCATTCTGAACCGAGGTTCACGGATGATACAATCCCACCACATTCTCGATGATCGAAGTCACCGGATCCATTCTAGACATAAATCCCGGGATGATACAATCACCGGATCCATTCTGAACTGAGGTTCACGGATGAGACAATCCCACCACATTCTCGATGATCGAAGTCACCAGATCCATTCTAGACATATGTCCTGGGATGATACAATCACCGGATCCATTCTGAACCGAGGTTCATGGATGATACAATCCCACCACATTCTCGATGACCGAAGTCCCCTGATCTCTTTAGGGCAAGTGCCCAAGGATGATACAATCCCACTGCAACATCTCTACTCCCCCTTTCGAGGAAGGTCCTTCCGAACAACACCAAGCTTGTCTCGAAAGTGTTCAAACTTTACTCGAGACAGAGGCTTCGTCAGTACATCATCATCCAAACCATCATCATCTACATCTTTAGTATGTGAATACTGAACTATCACCATCTGTATCTCCAGTATGTGAATACTGAAAGCATCATCATCTCTATATTCAGTATAGAAATACGGAATCACCATCATCTAAATCTACAGTATGTAAATACTGAAACATCATCTATATCTTCAGTATGGGAATACTGAAATCATCATCATCTATATATTTAGTATAGAAATACTGAATCACCATCATCTGTATCTACAGTATGTAAATACTGAAACATCATCTATATCTTCGGTATGGGAATACTGAAACATCATCATCTGCATCTTATCTCGTATGTAAAAATACCATATTTCTATGTGTTACAACGGAACACAGGGTTCTTTGTCATCACAACTATGGTTATCACATAGAATAATTGTAGTATCCATCTTCAGTTCAAAGAGACCTGATATCAGCTTCCGAAGCCATATGGCTTCACAACTTAGCAGAGCAATCTGCTATGTATTCTGCTTCAGCCGTGCTGCGAGAAACACTGGACTATTTCCTGCTAAACCATGAACTCATAGCAGACCCCAAACAAAAGCATCTACCTGATGTGCTTTTCCTATCTGAGATACTTCCAGCCCAATCTGCATCTGTGCAGCCATACAATCTATACTCATGGCTACCATCATAGTATAGAACAAAGTCTATAGTCCCTTTCAGATATCTCATCACATGTTTTGCGGCTATTAGGTGAACTCGTCTAGGTTGAACTAGATATTGACTCAAGGTGTTCAAAACAAATGTCTAGTCTAATAATATGTCTGTATTGAGTCACATCCACTAACTCTGATGAGTCATCAGCTAACATCTTCAGGTTGGAATCCATGGGTGTGACCATGGCTTTGCTTTCCAACATATCAAATCTTTTCAAACTCTGTACTGCATACTTTCCCTGATTGAGAAAGATTCCTTCATACTTCCAGACCTAGGAAATAAAGTATTAGACCAAGGTCTAAATTCTTCAGCGAACTTCTTCTTGCATTCTATAATCTGTTTCTCATTCCCTGTCAAGAATAAGTCATCCACATATAATAACAAGATGACAAGCTCATCTTCTACAACCTTGAGATAAGGGTTAGGATCAACTTTACTCTTGGTAAAGCCCATAATTGACAGGAAACTATCTATTCTTCCATACCAAGCTTTGGGAGCTTGCTTTAGGCCATAGAGGGCCTTCTTCAACTTGCATACGTGATTCCATCTGTCTTCAAATTCAAATCCTCATGACTATTCGATGTAAAACTCTTTCTCAATCATACCATTAAGGAAGACTTGTCTTTACTTCATCATGGAAGAAACTACCATGATAGTTCTGAAGGAAGTGTACCTTGCTTCCTGGAGTAAGTGTCTCTTCAGAATTAATTCCCTCTTTCTGATAGAAACCTATGGCCACAAATATTGCTTTATACTTGTCGATACTTTCGTCACCTGCATGCTCTATTTTGTATATCCATTTGGAGGATACAATACTCTTTCCTTCTGGTTTGGGAACTATATCCCATACATCATTCTAGTATTCTTTCATCATAACATCTTCCATGAGTTCATCTTGTCAGGTCATCAACATATCCTAGTCTTTTGCACTCAACCTTGAAGGTTGGAACCCACTTTACTCTTGGTAAAGTCTCGATCCATCACGTCATATCATATCGAACTCAGATATCTTTTGTAGTCACTCCCCCTGAAGTGGAGTATCATCTTCCTTCTTCATTCTGTACAAGTGGTTCTATGCTTGATATATACTTCTAGTAGGTCTGGTCAATAAAGTATGTTATATCATAGTCTATTCTTTCAGAGGCAAATCACGAACCTTGCTTTGTACACTTGTTCTTGTAGATCCATAGATACTATGTACTTCCCTTTATGTCTCGGAATCATATCGTATACATCATTCCCCATGATCAACTGTTATTCTTTGATCATAGCTTCTTTCATAGCATTCTTTTCTTCATCTTGAGTTATCTCTTGTACCCATGGTGGTCTTCATCCTTCGAGGTGGATCTACTGCTTTCTGAAGCTCTTTCTTTCGTCATGGTGTCTCTGACCCTGGGAGCTTCAGATTCATGTTTATTTAATTGTCATCACTTGTTCTTCGGAACAAGTCTCATCCTTCTTTTCTTGTAGGAGGTTGTACAGGACCTTTCCCATCACATGCATATTAGTCGTATACAGTCATTAATGCAAACAATCTATCATGCATAACACATCAACTGAATATAATCAAATGTATAACAAAACAATATCATGAAATGGCAATTGAATACTTATCTTTTATTTGTTTCGTGGGTAGAATCCATCTTGATCATTCTGATTTATCATTTTCTTCATTCATAAAATCATCATTTCTTATCCAAATGATAAGATGAATAAGAGGTTCTTCAAGAATTGAGTTTTTCATATTCCTCATCGCTTGAGGGATCTTCTTTGAATGGTGAGAGTTTGATCTTCAATTGCTCCCATCTTCTTCTTCTCTTCTTATGAGTCGAGTTGAAAGTAATTACTTACTTCTGGCATACATTCTTCACATGAATGAATCCCATGATCATGGGATGCCATTCAAGGTGGCTATCACCACTTCTTCTTCTACCTCTTCAAGTTGTTCTGCATTCTGGATCTTCACATTCTTCAACTGTTTTCTCAAATCCATCTTCTGATTTAAGTTCTTATCTTCAAATAGATTGATTAATGAATCAAACATCTTCAGTGTCTTTAGGGAAGACACTTGTGGTATAAGTTGATCCGTGATTGAATCAACAATGATCTTCTTGGCCTTGATCAAGTTCTTCTTGTGTAAGGCTTTGAGCCGCATCTTCATATGGAATTGGAACCTCTCTACTCATGTAGGTGTCCTATTCATTTTCTTCAGAGAGATCAAATACTTCCATGCCTGGAAGTTTTCAACTTTAACAAGCTTATCATCAAGCCAATGTGATAGATCACTTTGAAATGAGAACCTCAAATGCAAATAGCAAAAGATTAGATCTTACCGATTTGAGGTGTCCGTCCTGCTTCTGGAGCTGGCTGATTTAGGGTTTGTCAAAGAAACCCTAATTTTCAAAACTTGGAATATTTAATATCTAATTGGATAGAAATATGTATTTCTTCAAATGGAGCTGTCCAATTGTCAAAACCCCTAAAATTTCACAAATAAAAAAAATAATTTAAAATAGCATAATTGTATGTTAACACAATCGTTAAATACTGTTTAGTTAATGCTATTTACATTGTACTGTAAGATCCTTACTTGGTTGGAATGT
>LPNX010916375.1:0-10643 GCA_001517045.1 Pseudotsuga menziesii | reverse complement strand
AATTAAATTACACAATATAACAAAATGTAAGTTGCATAAAATGGTAACATGCATGGTCATGGTTATATATGTTAAAATCATTGGCATGTCATCTCGTAATCTATTATTTCAATCGATAAAACTCAATTAAAAAAAATTACAATTACCTATGAGGATATTATGAAAAAAGATAGATAACTAACTATATCGTTACTCTTTCAACACATACAGAAAGAATATGAAGAACAAAAAATAATGGTTGCCACTATATTTTTATGTCATAATATAGCTTAACAAATGCTTGTAAATTGAATTGTAATTGAACATATTGAAAAAGTGTATGTTGACATATAGGGAAAACACTTTTTCTCAACAACTATATGAAAAGAAAATGAATAAAAAGAGATTAAACCTACTCTGTTTGTAATTTGGTTTGCTCTCTTGCAATCTATATTGATTGTTGCCAATTAAAATAATAACAATGAAACATGTCAATATAAATATCTATACAATAAACAATCAAGTTACCTAATAACCTAATAGTTGTGATCTTTAAGCTGAAATGGATTCCAACCGTTGTTCTTCTTTCTTCCTAATTGTAGCATATGCACTTTTGGCCATCTTTGAATACTTTTCAAATGTAAACAGTGGAGATATTCGTAAACCATCAATAGATTTTACCCTTGAAATTTCTTTGAAAGTTAAACCTTGCCTCTCTGCGATACCGATATCGATGGTTGCCCTTTGTAAAGTCAAACCTTGCGATTTGTGTATGGTAAGAGCCCAAGCCATACGCAATGGGATTTGCTTGCGATTTCCTCTAACAACAGGTGCTATTGGAACAATTTTGGGATATCTGATGTCCCATGGTAAACCAATGTAATCATTAAAAGAGACTGTAGCATACATTGGCAGTTGTGGTGGTTTGGATCCATCAGAGAAAAAAATGTTTTGAACTGTCCCAAGTGCTCCATTTACCAACCATGCTTCCACCCACAAGTTACATGTCAACATCACTCTCTGACCATGAAATAAAAGCACCTCTTGTTGAAGCTGGTCATCATCAACATTAGTAAAATCTCTATTCTTCGTATGTTCAGCAACGCATCGTGCTATAGGAATTCCAAGTGACTTTAGCATACATCGATTATGTACATTTACCAAGGTGTTCGTAGCAAACAAATGGATTTTTGAATTGAAAGTATTACTTTCAGTACCATCCATATTTGCATCTGTCCGTGACATTAAAAGATTCCAATCATCCACTATTGGGTTTGCATTTCTGATGTTGGTTAGCAACCTCTTAAATTTGACTTGATTTGGATTTGTGCCTTGTTGACGAAATACCGTGTCCAATGTAACAACCTTTCTGAAATCTTTCCATAAGACCTTTCGAGTCGTGTTTCCTATGTACAATGGTTTATCTCTGACAGGAGGCAACTGCCCAAGATCTCCAACAAGAATCAATGATCTCACACCTAAAGGAATTGACCTTTTTTCAGGAAATGCCTCCCGAAGACGTGAATCAATTTGTATGAACAACCTTGGCCCAATGAAACTCATTTCATCAATTAAAATGTGGGTAACATATCACATTTCTTCTTGCAATACAAAATGTGACTGACCCTGTAAAGATTTGAAGTCTTTAATAGGGATCCTGAGGGCCGAGTGAATTGTTTTGGCTCGTATGTTGAAGGTAGCTACTCCTACAGGTGCTAGCAATAGCAGAGGGATTTTTCCATTTATGGAATGCATTGAAAATTCATGTCCAATACAATGGATAAGGTAAGACTTTCCTATCCCTGCATTTCCTTGAATTATCATCTTCAGCGGGTCTGCATTAGGTCCTTCATGGAAATGTTCAATAACAGTTTCAAAACAAAGATGTTGCTTATCAAAAAATGAGGATGGAGAAGCCGACCTAGAATGTGAGAGATCTGGTATGGATCCTCTTGAGCGTGCATTTTTTATGAAATATGTTGGGTCCTCTAAGTTGCTATTTGAACCTGTAGTACTATTCCATGCATGGATCAAGTCAAAGTCTCTGCGAACAAGAGTATCAATGTCTGAAACTTGAACAATATTGGGAGGAACAAGACATGACAACATCTCCCACTCATCCATGTCATTCTCATGAACCACTTCATCTTGATGTGTATCATCATCTTCTTCATTGGTATCTGGTCCCAAAGTTATCCTATTGACATGCCAAGCTCGATATCTAAGCATCCTTCAATTCTGAATAATAATTTATGTGTGGACTCTAGTATCAATTTGAATGTTTCTGAATGGTTTATAGAGAAGTAATTCACTGAGGCAAAATGACTCAAAGAAATCTGAATTGTTGTTAGGAACCTCACAGAACCGTGGCCATACATGAACTATCGCAGATGTATCTCTTGGCTTCCACGGTTCTCTCTGACGTTGACCACTAAAAGACCATGATCGTGCAATTTAAATCTAAGATAAGTGCTCCAGAAATGGAGGTCTATTTTGGTAGTGCTCTAGAAACCCATACCCTGTTGGGAATTTGTTGTTATCTGAATCAGAAGAAACTCTTTTGAATATTTTTCTGCCAACATTAACCGAAACAAATCTACGACTAGAAATAACAAGAGGAAGATTTAACAACATATGACAGGTTTCCTGTGCTCCTATATCTCTTTCCACAATTGTTTCAGCAAGAAACTTTTTATATGCACATATAGAGGGAATGTCAGAGTCAACGACATTGGAAATTCTTGTCAACATGTATTGATAGCTTTCTGATCTTCTCTCTGATTTTGAAGCATACTTTGCAATGTATTTCAAAACTGTATGACGTGAAAGAACCGACAGGAAATCAACATTGGCATGCCATATTGAAAGAAGAGGAATGTTATGAACATTTAACCTCTCATCGTTGCGAGAAGCTTCATATTTTTTGTGTCCTTTGTCATTGACAAATATTTTTCTACTGGTCTTGAAGTTTCCATGGTGCATTGTATCGGCACATGTAGGAGGAACCTTCTTTTCGTAAACATGAATGAACACTGCATCTTGTGTGGCGTTGCACTTGATTCGCTAGTTGCTCATAATCATCAAGGGGATTTGTATTGAATATTTAACTGGTATCCAATAAGCAAGGATCTTCCTCTAGAGGTCAATGAATAGATATATTCCTGTGGTGAGCATCACGAGGATTCCATGTTGTTACATAATTTAACAAAGTTCTATATCTCTTCTATATATCTTTGCGCATTTGGCATTCTAGCTGTAAAGGATGAAGGATGAGTTTCGAGTCGATGAGTTCCAAATCTATCAATGTATGCATCAATATCTTCTGATTCAGCTATGTCAGAGTTGATATAACGCAATTTAGGGGAGACATCTGTTGGATGGTCTGGGAGACATACGACTGATTCTGGATCAACTTCAACATCTCAGTAATATTTGTCCATCTGTATTTTGTAATGCAATGCATCCATTACTCGCGACCTACTAACAATGCAATCATAGTGCTTGGATGGAGGCCCTTCTCTTCTGACAATTAATATGTCTAGGTATTCTATTCGATGAGGAAGTCTCTTAACAATTGAAATGATATCTTGCGGGAAGATAATTGTATGGCCACTATATTTATATTGACCTCCACGTGCATGTGTGACCTGTAGTATTGGATTCAGTACTCCTACTATTAGTATTTCTTCAACTTGTGTCAAAATTGATAAAACAAGAGGTTGTTTTCCAGGATTCATGTTGTTATCTCGAGATAAACGATGGATACCATGCTCTTGCCTACATATCACACAAATAGGTCCTTCATCACGTCTGAAAACATTCATTCCAGGGTATGATTCATGACAAACATTACACATTTGCACAATTGACAATTTATCAATTTGGGCACGAAATGCTTGATGGAAAGAGGACATTTGTTGGAAAAACTCAACCATGTTTCTTGATGTATGTATATTTAATCCTGGATCTTGAGCATGGACGTTAGCATTCAATGCGGAGAGAGACGAGACATGCCGAAATCTCTCTCCTCTGTTGTTGCGACGATGTAGATTCCTGACTTGCCTTTGTCGAGTACCATCGCCTGAAACTTGACCCAGATGGTTGTCATCATGAAAATTATAACGAAGGTTGGTTTCCATCATATCATTGAGATGAGTTGCGGTTTGAATGTTGTGTCCTCGACAAGCCTCAGCGCTATTATCCTGAAAAGTGAAAATGTCATTGTTAAATATTATGTCAAATCTTCTGGTAAGATCAAAATATGGAACTTGCGTACGAATAGGCTGAGTAAGAACTTTGATGTTCCAAGAGAAATAGTCCTTTGTGCATCTCCACTTGGTCTACTGATCATGATCTGGTTTCGAATTATTACTTGATCATTCATAGGTGTAGAATTGTTTTCCCGATTGAATTCCATGTTCTTCGGTTGGCTGCACACAACATAATTTTGACCGACATTTTGTAGAGAGTCATCGTCACCAGAAGACGGAATGACATTGATCGATATCATGTCATTTCGACAATTATGTCCAACACTGACTAGTTGTTGTCCATGGATGCTACTATCCTGAAATTTCAAAACAATTTCTCATTGAATTATTGCACACAAATATGAAATAATATTTTATCTAATACTACCTTATTTTGATCAAGGTCAAATGCATGGTTGTTTTCATGGATAGGTGAAACAATACCTTGGTTGTTCCAACAAAAATAGCTCGTACTGGACTGGACATTTGCAAACCGGTTTTGAGTTGATTTTGAAACCCTTGTTCTTCATTCCTTAACACTGCATTGTTTGTGTGGCTGTGTGAGTCATTCCTAATAGACTTGGAATTCGTTTCATTTGTATCTCCAAGAGAAATTGTTCTTATTCCACTGCTTCTTTCATCTATATTGGTGTTATCATTATGTACTATTTCATTTTGATTTGTATGCATAGCTTCCTCGCGCTCATCAAATGGTCGATTCGGAAAATTGTTGCGAATAGTTATCTAAACATTGAACATGTATGTAAGTATATCTATATTGTACATATCAACACTTATTTTCAAATATAGACAATGCCATGTAATCCTTATACCTCGGTGCATGATTATAAATTTTTTTTCAAGAAGTATGATTTACGAAAGGTTCAATAATTTCATTCAACTTTTCATTACAGTTGTCGCTACACTACTACATTTCGATCCAAAATCCGACGGTTACTTCCGACGGCGCGTGGATTTTTTCTTTTAAACCTACCAAAAATCACAAAGTTAATTTTTTTTTTAAATTGTGGTCATAAGCATCTCTTAAGCGACGTCTAGGCTCATAAGCGTCACTTAAGTGACGGATATCCTAGCAAGCGTCGCTTAAGCGACGGCGCATAAATTAATCAATCATTTAAAAAATACACTTAATTGGTTAATTATTTAAAATGGAAAACTAAAACTTAAATATATAAATCAAATATTTTTTAATTATAAATTAGTGCCACAATATTTGCATTTAAATATTTAGGGATTGGACCTTTAGTGTTATATACATGAAAGTACATGTTAAGGATCCATCAAAGCCTAATAATTTGCAACTTTAAGGTCTTAGACATAACATTTTTTGAATAATAATTGCAAATCGAAGGCGTTCAAAATAACATGTTTATGGTCTTTTGGTACAAGTTTTAAATGTTCTTGTACAATAAAGGGAAGGGACCCACAAGTACCAATTAGTGAACAGGTTCAAATGGGTTGCATCCATTAGTGAAGAGAGAAGTTGTTTGCCAATAAGTAAGGTTAAATTCCCATGATGGTTTTTCTTGGAGCCATAGATCACCTTTAGGTTGTGGTTCTATGTGTGATCATTGTTAAGCCCCATAATTGGCCTAGTTTACTCATCTTTTATGGCCATTCCCCCTCACAAAATCTTTGGACATTGCCAGTTTTAAGCTTAACAGTTTGCACAACCATTTTTCTATCCATTTACTAATTGAATACTTGCAATGGTTACTTTAGCAATATTTTATGAGTTTTAATCTTGAAAATGTATGAGTTTTCTTGTATGTCAATGAATGCTAGTTAGTGATAGATATTCTAATGGGTTATCAATGATGTATTAATAGTTATATAGTGTTATTGTTGTAGAATGATTATCAAATTGTTTCATTTGTCTTGGGTGTCCTTCACCAACACGTTTCCAAGTTATAAATTGAAAACTAGCAAGCTACATAATCCCTTCAATGTTGTGGCCTTTTTACATTCGTCAAGAAAACAAAAGACCTAGACTATAGGTGGAAGATGTTAATTAGAAAACTACATTGTGTAGGTTTCACCCACTATTGTAACTGAACCAAGAAGACAATGATCTTGTGAATGTGCACTTTCAATGGTTCTCCAACCATTGAAAGTGCACATTCACAAGATCATAGTGGGTTTTCTTTCTTCCTTTTTTGGTTGTATTGTTCAAATCCCATGAAGATGAATTCTTCATTGTATCTTTTATCTTCGTCTTCATGCCCCACCATGAGAAATACACCACCTCCTATACTCTTCACCATAGGACGATGCTTTGTTTTACATCTCACAACATTATTCATCAAGACCTAAGTAACCACCCCAAGATGAATAGGAGAGGTTTGAGGCACCACAACCCAAGCCTTTTGTTGATTAGATGAAGGAGTAGTAATGAGGGGTACTTCGAGCCATGTTTTTTCCACACGAGGTTGTACTGCAGGTACATTTCTCCCAAGGGTTTAGAAGCTTCCCAAAACCTTGAAAATCCCTAAAAAGTTGTATGCCCCCAGGAATTTTTTCCTTGCTGAATGTTGTTTTGGATAGAAGATATAATAAGCCCAAAAAGGGTGCTTCAAAATCTATTCCGTCTTGGTGCCAAAATCACAGGCGGCCAAGCAAACCCGCCCGTGCAAGGAAGTTAAGCGATCAAGGAAAATGTGAAGTAGACTTATTCATTCATGTCGAAAATTAAACCTAATTTTCCAACAAGGTCGGACGGACTAGCATGGCTGCAGGAGGAGCGGAGGGGCTGCTGGGGTTGGAACCCAATTCATCCATCTCAATAAAGTATGGCATATTCTTTGGTGCGCACCAGGATCTCAGCTTACTAGAAGTCGATGACAGCATTCTCACAGAGATTATGCAAAACGGGTGAGCTTCCATATTCCTTTCTTGATTCAATTCTTGAGCAGAAAAGATTGCAAAGAGGTTTTATTGTACAAGTGTTGAATTGGGGTTTTCTAGAATTGCGGTTTGATTCTTTTTTTTTCTCCCTCGATTCGTTTAGAAGATAGACCACATACCAGAAAACATTCAAATACTATATATTTTCTCAAATCAAATGAATATTTGCTGGAGAAGATTTCAAATTGTCATTTACAAGCAGTAAGAACAATTGTTGGATTGTTCGTTTGGGAGGATAGGAGAGCAAAGATATCTGATAGGTATTTGTGTAACTCTTTTATTGTTTCTTTGATGGTGGTGCTTGAAGACAGTATTAAAGAGTCTAAATTTTAAAACATGAAATCAGAAGCTAAGTTTCTAGTTTTTCTATTTTTGGTTTTTAAATATCCATGTTTTACAATCAGCTAACTCAAAGAATACGGCTCTTTCCAGGTATAGTATCATGGCTATTACATCAGATTGTAGCTTCCAGTGGATTGCAATCAATGAGAAAAATAGTGCACTTAATCCTTTGAACAGCAAGTCAACCCAACATTTCAAACTAAGGAGACAACATCCGTTGGGTATATCTTGTTCTTGTTTCCACACGGAGTCTTCTATGCTAGTTGTTGCTGGGCCTACTAAGGCAGGTGAGTTCTTTGATGGGAATACATTTTTTCATATTAATAGTTGTCTATTGCTTATTTCTCATATTTATCAGAATTTTTTCTCTTAATTATTGTAATCTCGAGAGCAGAGTACATATTCCAAGATTGGGTACCAGTATTATTCATCTATTGTTACATGAACACTGACATGCAAACAATATTCGTCAAAAACCTACTTTGTTTCTGAATATTACTATATTTAAATACCCATTTTTCTCGACATTCTTCATGAGTCATTTATTTATTTATTTTTATTCGGGTTTCTCCTCTCTCTCCGTCTGGCGCCTTACAAATACATCAGATATAGAATTAATCTATTCTAATTCAGAGCTTAAAGGTGTTCTCAACTTTCCAAAAAAGTATTCAGGGCCATTCTCTGCTCCAAAAGTTGTGATCTCATCTTGTGCCAGTCATCTTGCAATGTTGGATCTGACAGGAAAATTACATATATTAACCCTAGAAGGAAACCCACACTCTGTTTGTGAAATTTCACTCAGTGATGACAATTGTATGGAAATGTCTGATGAAGGATGGAATAATGTAAGTCTAGATGGCATCATAGATGTTGCATGGTGGTCTAAGGGTAAACTTATGGTTGCAAAAAGTAATGGTATTGTTAATTTGATTGAGATCCCTAGTGCTAAGAATGTTTTGGAGGACATACCCATATTTTCCTCTCCCTTGCTTGCTAGAGACCCTAGTTATCAAGGGCAGGTTTTTGTATTAGAGAACATATTTCCTCATCAATCAGAAGACTCTTTTCGGTCACTACACAAAGTAAGCTTTGACAATGTACAAGATGGGGCCAAGAATTCTCACTCTACTTCTTTTGAACTCAAAAACAGAGGGTCAGGATGGAAACTGCTATCTTTGTTGGAGCAGTCAATGCCTGAGATGTATAGGATCCTAATTGATGGTAAAAAATACAAGGCTGCACATCATTTTGCAAGTAAGCATGGCCTTAATGAGGATGAAGTGCTAAAATCACAATGGCTGCATTCGGATTATGGAAAAGAGGCAGTACAATTTTTTTTATCAAATATTCATGACAGAAGTTGGGTGCTTTCAGAGTGTGTGGATAAACTAGGTTCAACTGTAGATTCTGTACAACCTCTTCTTTCATATGGGCTTTCTGAGATGGAAGATTACAGATTTCAAGAAATACAAAACAATGATTATGATATAGTTTGGCAGTTCCGTTTAAGGAGGCTTCGATTACTGCAATACATTGACAAGTTGGAAACATTTTTGGGAGTCAACATGGGCAGGTATGCTTTGCTTATTAGTTTTTTGTATGTTTGTAAGAATATCAGGCACTCCAGTGAAGTGAAAAGTGGGCTAATATTATATGGATGGTATGTAATTTCTTGTGTCAAATTTGTATGCTTTGAAGCCATATTTCCAAATAAAACATATATATCAATCAATTTTTGGAAGTTGTTTTAAGTAGAGCATAGTGTTTGGTGGTTTGATTTCAACATTAAAAAAGGGAGAGAAATGGAAGGGGTTGAGAGCAATGCTTAAAATACTTATGATAATAATGATGATTTTAGTTTTGGCATGTTATCCTTCACTAGTTCCATGGTGAACGTAAAAACCTGCCCTGTATTGGGTTAAATGCTCGTAATAATTAATTTAACATCATTGTTTGGTGGTTTGATTTCAACATTAAAAAAGGGAAAGAAATTGAAGGGATTTAGAGCACTGATTAAAATACTTATGATAATAATGATGATTTTAGTTTTGGCATGTTATCCCTTACATCATGGTGAAAGTAAAGACTTGCCCTGTATTGGGTTAAATGCTCGTAATTATTTTGTGAACATCATAAATTTCAAAAGTATCCTGGATTATTGCACTATATATTTTAGAGAGGGATTTATTTATGTTTTTTGATTGCTAAACAGTGGTATCATGTTAAAGTACATATTTTCTTCACAGGAGTATGCAATATTTCGAAAACGGTATCTTGATGAAATTGCCATTAATCTTGCGGAGACTGGAAAAGTTGGTGCCTTGAATTTGCTTTTCAAGTGACATACCTTCTCCTTAGCGCCTTCTATATTAAGAATCTTAGATGCAGTTCCTGAAACCATTCCAGTCCACAACTATAGTCAGTTGCTGCCTGGATTACCAAAAGTTGAAACCACTGGGAGGGATGAGGATTGGGTTGAGAATGAAGAAGTTATTGCTCTCATTGACAGTCATTGGAAAGATCGAAGTGAGGAAATTGAGCTTAGAATGAGTACAGAACATATGGTTAAACTATGTAGTGGACTGCTCTGGCCATCTACTATGGAAGTGATTCAGTGGTACCAGGAACGGGCAAGGACTATAGACAAACTGAGTGGGCAAATGGAGAATAGCCTTTTCTTGTTGGACATTGGCTATCATCACAAAGGATTCATAGAGTTGAGATTATTCTTTGATGATGTCTCTGATTTGTGTCATCTTGTGTTTTTTGGTGGAGATATGGAAGACAGAGACCTTGATTTAAGTCTCAGTGTGTTATACACCAGAATGGCACCTCTCCGTCCGAATGCCGACTTTCCTTATGTCGGCACGTAAAAGGACACTTATGGATTGAGGTTTGCCTAGAATACTATAGCTTGGCTTTTATGGAATACATTTCTTCCTTCATCTCTGCCTGTGACCACTTTTCCATGATTTCGTCGCATGTCGGCACTTCATGAAAGTCACTGAAAAAACACCTATCTTGGAGGACCCATATCTTGATTTATGTAACTCCGTTTGACCTCATTTCTATGCCGTTGGAAAGGTATTTCAGTTAGCTAAAACTTTCCAGAAGACACCAAAGTCTGAAAATGCCCAGAAATACCTT
>LPNX010916360.1:0-19075 GCA_001517045.1 Pseudotsuga menziesii | reverse complement strand
CCTTGGTACAAAACGGAATGGAGCCATTTATTGAGTAGTGGGATGCAAACTGCAAGCAGTGAAAACTTTTCAAATATTGAAAATAGCGAACCACAAAAGATATTTGGAGAGACTTTTATGGAGATCAAGGAAAATTTTTTTGTGGAGAGTTCTATTTTCAAAATTTAAAAGCTTTCACTGCTTGCAGTTGCATCCCACTACTCAAAAATGGCTCCATTTCGTTTTGTATCAGGGACTTCAGGGAGTGTCATTAATGTTTGAAGGCAAAGTTTTTTGTGGAGAGTTCCATTTTCAGGTTTTCATGAGTTGTTGAAGGATTCAGCAAACTGTAATGAATATATTTTGCAGTCTTTGATAATTTAGTGCTTCCTTGACTAAATACAATTCAGTTATGTAATGATCATGTTCATTTACAAAATGGGTTCGCCGCTTCTATTTATAGTTTTTTGACAGAGGCACCTCGGTCGAGGTATTTACCTCGACCAAGTTAACACCTCGGTCGAGGTATTTATTAACCCTCGGTCGAGGGTTTAATACCACAACCGAGGGTTAATAAATACCTCGACCGAGGGCTGGAAAAAACCTCAGTCGAGGGCTGGAAAAAACCTCGGTCGAGATATTAAAACCTCGGTCGAGGCCTTGTTAAACCCTCGACCGAGGTACGTTTTTTGGTTTTTGCCGAAATGCGCTTGCCAAAAAGTGTTACCCAGGTCCATGGATTCACCCTTCCTTGTTAAGAGGGTGTTAAAGAAATGTAACTTCAAAAGACATTCTATTGCACTTTTATTATATTATTGTTATTCCTCCTTCAATAGATGTCCTTGATGTAATTGGTCATGTAAAAGTCTCGAGCTAAAACCTTCGTTGTGATTCAAGTCAATGTTAGAATAATCAACCCATAGTTACCTACCTTAGACATTAATTAATCCATTTTTGTCTTATTTTCCTAGTTTCCAATATTCCACTCTATGCAAGTTGTCTTCCACATGCCATAGAAGTCAAACTTGCTAAAACTGAGTCATGGAGCACTTGGGAAACCTCTTGGAATCCATATTTAGCATATCTGGTTTATTCCAGATCCTCCCTAGCGCATATCTGCTTTTTCTGCTAAGTTGCCTGCTTTATTGAGATTTATGGCAAAGGGAAAGTAAGACTAGGTGTAGTTAACTTGTTTTTTGCCCTCATCATCCTCCATTCTTTTATCCTAATAAAAGCATGTATGAGTTGTCTTTCCATCACTTATTGGCTTGCCTACTTCACTTTTCCAATTCGTGAGCCTCTAGGTAGATTTGGAAACTGCTTTATGCACCTATGGGGGATTTGACTATATTTAGTAAACCTACTTTTTGACTATTTCAAATGGCATCCTTATGCATTTGAATCTCTCATGTAATTATATATTGCAGTAGCCTATGACTTCATAAGGTTGGCTATTGTACACTTATTCAATACAGATTAGTGTTATGCTCCAATTTCAGTTTCCTTTGTGTGTAAATTTGAATGTTTGATTAGCAATTTTGTGAGTGCAATTGTTCTATCACTTGGGTTCAATTTCCACATGGTATCAGAGCCTTTCAAGATCAATTTCTCTCCTTCCATATTGCTATTGCAGGTTCGACATCTTGACTGGGAGTAAATTCTGTTGGTTGAAGGGCACAGTTCTGAGCTATGGATCAATCTCAGAAGATCATCTTGACTCCATTTAATTTCTTAGAATGGAAAGCAGAGATGGAGATACTGTTGAGAGAAAAATATCTCTACATGGTGACTATGGCAACTGAGGCAGAGCCCAATGCAGCAGCAGAGAAAATTAAATGGCACAACAGGAGGGATGAGGCCTATGATCTTCTGTGTCTGAGCATATCCAAGGACCTCCTCTTCCATCTTGATGGATTGACATCACCTAATGAAGTATGGGAGAATCTTGTAGAGCTTTTTGGTAAGACAGATGAGATGAGAGGACATCAAATCAAGAATGAATTGATCTCTTTGAGTCCCAGCAGCTTCGAATCCCTGCAACTCTACTTTTCCAAGTTTAAAGCCCTTGTTTTGCAGCTAAAATAGTGTGGAATTGAAAAGAAGGAAGAGCAACTAGTTTTGGCCATACTCTCGAAGCTTGGCCTTGACTATTCAGTGTTTTTTTCGACCTTCCATGCCACCAAGTTGACAACTCGAGCCTGGAAGATGCCTAAGCTTGCATAGTTCATGGAATCCCTCACACAAGAACAAGATACACTAGTGATGATGGGCACCATCAAACCTTCCAAAGACCAAGCTTTGGTTGCTGGAGATTCGAGGGTGGATTCAAAAGGCAAGAAAAAAGCTAAGAAGCCACCTGAGAAAAAGAGAGACAAGAACAAGTCTCAAGAGGAGCCCCAAGGCTCCAAGAAGAACTTCTAGAAGAAGAAGAATAGAGGAGAAATGAGCAAGTGCGCATACTGCAATAAGGGCTATCATCCTGAAAGCTCCTGCATGAAGAAGAAAATTGACAAGTTGACCCAACTCCTGGAGAAGAATAACATCACCCTTCCTGGTTGCTCAAAGAAGAGGGAAGGAGGATCAAATTCAGAGGACAGAGAGAGAGTACATGCTTTGGTTGCTGGCACATCAAGCTCACCTAGCTTCATCATAGACTCTGGAGATTCAAGACATATGGTTTCAACCAAGGAGGAATTCTCCTCTCTTGACATGTCGAAAGGTCCACCAATAGTGTTGGGAGATGACTCTCTCACTGGTAGTTTGGGAAAAAGAAGGATTGATTTTGACCATGGTAAGTTTAGTAATGTATTGTATGTTCCAAGTCTTGCCTCTAACCTCTTTTCAATGTATCAGATGACTCACACGGGGTCTCCAAACAAGGTCATATTCTCCCCTGATGATGTTGAGATCACAAATATCTCGAATGGTAAATTCATTGCAAAAGGAGTTGTAGATCACACTTCGAAGGTATACATGTTGTCACATTTTCTGCCCTACTCAAACCCCTATGCTCTTCTGATTCATGCTAATGAGGCAAGCAAGATTTGGCATGAAATATTTGGCCATCTTAACTATAAGTATCTTTGTGATCTAAGTGAAAAAGAAAAAGTTCATAGGGTTACCAAAGATTAAATTTTCCAAGGGAGTCTGTCAAGGTTGTATCCTAGGAAAACACCCAGAGCATAAATTTGAGAGAGCTAGTAATGAGAGAACCTTTGCACATCTTGAGTTGATCCACAGTGATGTTGTTGGTCCATTTCCTCATATGTTAATGAGTCAAGCCAAATATGCATTGACCTTCATAGATGACTTTTCTAGGTATTGTTGGGTTTACTTCCTAAAGCATAAGTCTGAATTTTTTGGCCTCTTCAAAGTCTTTAAGGCTTTGGTTGAAAACCAGTCTGGGAGGAGACTCAAGATCCTCAGATCTGACAATGGTGGTGAGTATGTCA
This sequence comes from Pseudotsuga menziesii, assembly GCA_001517045.1. Taxonomy (NCBI): domain Eukaryota; kingdom Viridiplantae; phylum Streptophyta; class Pinopsida; order Pinales; family Pinaceae; genus Pseudotsuga; species Pseudotsuga menziesii. Next base: position 15,644 of record LPNX010916360.1, on the reverse strand, counting down.
AGTCTGAGTTCATTCAATATTGTGAAGATGTAGGTATTCATATGCATCATTTAATCCCTTACACACCACAACAAAATGGTGTTGCTGAGAGAAAAAACAGATGAGAAAAAACAAATCATTGAAGGAGATGGCAACCTGTATGATGGAGGCCAAGACTTTGCCACCAAAGTTTTGGGCTGAGGCTATAAAATGTGCATCCTATATCCAGAATAGGGTGCCTCATAAACAGCTTGATGGTATGACTCCTTTTGAAGCTTGGAGAGGGCACAAGCCAGATGTGACCCATTTCAGGATTTTTGGCTCAAAGGCTTGGGCTAGAATTCCAACTGAAAAGAGAAAGGCTTTGCAGCCCTAAATCCAAGAGTGTCTATTTGTTGGGTACTCTGAAGATTCAAAAGGATACAAGCTGATCAATTTGAGAACAAACAAAGCCTTCATTGAAAGGAGTGTTTAGTTCCAAGAAGAGCCTTTAGCAGTAGTTGAAGTTGGAGAGTCTTCGTCACCACCAAAACCATTGAATGTAAGTGAAGAGAAAAATGAGTTTGATGATTCTGATATGTCTGATAATGATGATTTAATTGCAAATCCTGACAGTCCTACAAGACCAAAATGGGAAGCAAATACCATTCATGCAACTGGGGAACTAGCTGGAAATCCTAGTGATCCTAGGAGGACTAGATCTCAGTTTGAGAGTGCCCTGTGTATGAAAGATCCTTTGTTTGCAAAGAAGTGCTTTCTAATATTTTAATTAGACCCACAGACATATGAATATGCAGCACATGATCCAAGATGGAAAACAGCCATGAAAGAAGAATTCAGCTCACTCCAGAAGAACAACACTTGGGAACTGGTTGATCTTCCCCCATGGAGGAAGCTAATTCAATGTAAGTGGGTTTTCAAAACTAAGTTTTTTGTTGATGGTTCACCTTGAAATATAAGGCCTAGATTGGTAGCTAAGGGCTACTCATAGGTACATGGTATTGACTACAATGAAACCTTTGCACCAGTGGCAAAGATGGACTCCATCAGGCTAGCCTTGGCCATTGCAGCTTTGAAGCAGTGGGAGGTACATCACATGGTTTTGAAGTGTGCTTTCCTAAATGGAGATCTCACTGAAGAGATTTACATGCAGCAATATCAAAGGTTTGTTACTAATCCATATTTTGTGTGCAGGCTAAAGAAATCATTGTATGGGCTTAAGCAAGCCCCCGGGGCTTGGTATGCCAAGATTGATGGATTTCTGTTGTCATTGAGTTTTGTTCGATGCAAGTCTGATCCTAATGTTTATTTGAAGCTTATTCATGGTTCTTTGATGATTATTGTCTTGTATGTGGATGACCTTCTAATTACAGGAAGTTCAAAGAAAGAAATTGCCTCCTTGAAGGATGCAATGAACCATGCATTTTCTATGACTGATTTGGGGTTGTTGAGCCAATTCTTGGGTCTCGAAATTGGTCAATCCCAACATGGAATAAAAGTACATCAGTCCAAGTATGCTTTAGATTTGCTGAACAAGTTCAACATGAAATATTGCAAGCCAAGCAAGACTCCCTTCCTTTCAAGAGTTAAGCTTGAAGAAGCAGGTTCTTCTCCTATGGTAAATAATACACTATATAGGTAATTGATTGGGTGTTTGTTGTAACTTACACACACTCAACCTGATATTTCTTATGCAGTAAGTGTGGCTTCAAGATACATGGATCAGCCTCATGAGATCCATTGGAGAGCAGCCAAAAGGATCCTTAACTTTGTTCAGGGAATAAGAATTCATGGGATCTTCTACAAAGCTAAATCTGATCTTGATTTGATTGGGTTTACTGACAGTGATTGGGCAGGTGACAACATAGATCGAAAGTCAACATCAAGATATGTGTTCATGCTTGTTGAAGGACCAATCAGTGGGTCAAGCAAGAAACAGAGTGCCATAGCACTCTCATCTACAGAAGTAGAGTATAGAGGAGTTGTAAATGCAGCAACTCAATGTTTATGGTTGTAGGGGATACTTGGTGAGTGTGGCTTTGAATCAGAGTTTTCAACTATTATCTATTGTGATAATCAAAGTACCATTCGAATCTGCAATGATCCAGTTCAGAGATAGAGAACCAAACACATTGAGATCCATATGCACTACATTAGACAGTTTGTGCATGATGGCACCATTCACCTACTCTTCTGTGCATCTTCAGAACAAGTAGCAGACATCTTCACCAAAGTTTTTTGTGAGAAGACATTCAGCAATCTCAAATCACTACTGGGGATTGCAGATCATGCTATGAAGCATGATTGATGACAAGATTTTCAAATTTTGTTTTATTGTCCATGTTTAAGGGAGGATTTTCCCACTGGGTTTTTGCCTCTTTCCTTGGTTAAATGGACATGCAGTATGTAAAGGGTGACTAAGCCTTGTTGCTAGGCCCTATAGTTTTCTGATATTTACTCATAAATTCAGGCTTAAGGGGGGGGTGTTAGAATAATCAACCCATAGTTACCTGCCTTAGACATTAATCAATCCATTTTTGTCTTATTTGCCTAGTTTCCAATATTCCACTCTATGCAAGTTGTCTTCCGCATGCCATAGAAGTCAAACTTGCTAAAACTAAGTCATGGAGCACTTGGGAAACCTCTTGGAATCCATATTTAGCATATCTTCTTTATTCCAGATCCTCCCTAGCGCATATCTTCTTTTTCTGCTAAGTTGCCTGCTTTATTGAGATTTATGGCAAAGGGAAAGTAAGACTAGGTGTAGTTGACTTGTTTTTTTCCCTCATCACCCTCCATTATTTTCTACTAATAAAAGCATGTATTATTTGTCTTTCCATCACTTATTATCTTGCCTACTTGACTTTGCCAATTCGTGAGCCTCTAGGTAGATTTGGAAATTGCTTTATGCACCTATGGGGGATTTGACTAGATTTAGTAAGCCTACTTTTTTACTATTTCGAATGGCATCCTTACGCATTCGAATATATCATGTAATTATATATTGCATCAGCCTATGACTTCATAAGTTTGGCTATTGTACACTTATTCAATAGAGATTAGTGTTCTGCTCCAATTTTAGTCTCCTTTGTGTGTAAATTTGCATGTTTGAGTAGCAATTTTGTGAGTGCAATTGTTCTATCACTTGGGTTCAATTTCCACAGTCAATAGTACCCACAAAATTAATATTTAAATGTTATTTTGAGTCTCCCTAGGTAATTCGGCCTTGTTTAGAGCAACAAGCCGACCTAGGTAAGTTAGGTTGTCACTCACTTGATGAGTATAAATAGGTGAGGTGCCTCCCTCATTTGTACACACTTCACACTCAAGCAAGTGTGCAAGAGAGAGAGAGAAGAGGTTTGTTGAAGAGAGGAGATTTTAGTCTTGTTCTTGGGGTTGTTCATTGTACTTGTTAGAATTCTATATTGAGGAAGTTTAGCTAGGCTTTCTCCCTCATGAAGGTTTCCCAAGATAAATCTCTATGTTCTTTTTGTATTGTTGTGCTTGTATTTATTTTAATGATCATATTTCATATGGTTATTATATTGTGATGCTAAATGTTTTAAGATATTGTATAACCATTAAAATTATAACAAATTTCCCATCCCAATTACTGATAATCTATTGGAAGAACTTCATGGAGCCAAGCTATTCACTAAACTTGACCTCAGTTCTAGATAACCATCAATTATGGATAAAAGAGGCCAACATACGTAAGATAGTTCAATGCACACATGAATGTCATTATGAGATTTTAGTGATGCTCTTTGGCCTTTACAATGCTCATTCCACCTTGTGAGATTCTATTAATGCACACACGAATGTCGTTATGAGATTTTAGTGATGTTCTTTGGCCTTTACAATGCTCCTTCCACCATTGAAAGTCTAATGAAGAAGATTTTTTAACCTTTCTTATGCAATATTATGATGGTATTCTTTAATGCTATCTTGATCTACAAGAAAAGATGTTGAGAGCCTTACAACTATTGTGGGACCACCTATTATTCATGAAACATTCCAAATGTGCTTTTGGGGCTTTAGAGGTTGAATGCTCGAGTCACATCATAGATCAAGACAGAGTACAAGTAGATCGCAAGAAATTTGTGTCTATGCAATATTTTCCCCACCCCAATACCCTACAGAGATTGCGTCAATTCTTAGGACTTATACGCTACCACAGGCACTTTGTGAAAATTATGGAAAAAATGTTGCTCCCTTAATGTCACTACTCAAAAATCATGCCTTTGCTTGGAGCAAAGAAAACAAACAAGCCTTCTCAACTTCGAAGGATTCCATTTGCACTACTCCAATATTAGCGGTGCCAAATTTTACTAAGACTTTTGTCTTAGAATGTTATGCCTCGAGAAGAGGTCATAAAGCGATATCGATGCACGAAGGGTGCCCCTTGGCATCCACAAGCATATGTGTGACCAAAATTTAGGCATATACACATATTGTAAAGAGATGTTGGCCATCCTTGAAGTTGAGAGATGATGCCCATATCTCATGGGGAGGAATTTCCAAAGCAAGACTAACCATGATAGTCTAAAGTATTTCCTAAGACAAATATTATCATCATCAAGACAACATAAATGGGTCACTAAGATGTTGGGGTGTGATTATGTGATTATATATAAGAAGGGTAGAGAAAATGTGATGGTTAGTGCTTTATCCAAGCAATTTGAGGTAGAAAGTTGGCTCGAGAAAGTCGGTTGAGAATGGCTAGTACATGACACTATATTTCAACTAATCGAAAGGGTTCAAGAAGATCCCTACCCTCCTAAATGATATACATGGAACCAAGGTACATTGTGAGTGCATTTTTCTAGTAAATAATTCTATCATAAAACAAAATAAAGGGTCTTAGAGGAGTTGTATTCACCTCCTACAATAATTCAATCAAGCTTTCAAAAAAATTATGAAAAAACTAAGTACTCGTTCTTAAGGGGAGGCATGAAAACAAACATCCAAAATTTTGTTATGGCTTATCAAACTTGCCAAAGACACAAGGGTGATGTGGTGAAGACAACATGGGCCTTGCAAACTACTATCGATCCCAACACATACATGGACTGACATCTCTATGGATTTTATAGTGGGACTCTCGAGCGCTCATAACAACAAATCAATCATCACGATGGTAGTCAACCATCTCCAAAATATGCACATTTTGTGCCTTATTGCACCCACTTACACTTTCTGTAACTGTCCAAGTCTTCAAGGATCATATTTTTAAGTTAAATGGCTACCCACTTCCTTTTTTCAAATCAAAACCACACATTCCCCAGCAAATTTTGGTAGAAGTTGTTTAAACTTCAAGGCACCAATGAACCTAAGCATTGTCTATCATCACCAAACATAGGTCCAACCAAAATAGAAGAGAGTAGGTAATAGATATGGTGAGGACTTAGCCAGACTTGAAACAGAATATTTTATAGGGGTGTACAAGGATGACAGTGGGGTGAACATTACAAAATAGTTCACACGATGTCCTACTTCCCATGTTTTGTTTCAAATGAGAATAATAGAAGATTGATGGATGAGGCTTTGAAGGTTGAACTAGAGGAAGTTCTTCATAGATTCAACCAAAGGAATGACTAATTGAATTCTTCCTTCAATATTATGAGATTATTGGTGAAGATTTGTTGAGTGCCATTAAGGAATCAAGATCCAATGGAAGAATGTTGGCAACCTTCAATTCAATCAATCTTACTTTAATAACAAAATCTAATAATCTTGTGCCTTTCAAGGAACAAAGTCCCATCTCCTTACGGATTTGTATATACAAAATAATAGCTAAGGCAACAGAAATGAGGGTAAAAGACATTCTTCCAAAGACTATATCAAATGAGCAATAAGGTTTCCTTTCGAATCGACAAATCCATGAGGAGTTTGGTGTTGCACAAGAGAGCTTGCATTCAGTAAAAATCAAGATGATGCTTACTACGATACTCAAACTAGACCTCACAAAAGCTTATGACGAGGTGAACTAAAAATATTTAAGGCTTATGTTGATTGACATGGGTTATGTGTAGAAATTGCAACTTAGGTACTGAATTTGATTTACATAGTTCCTTGCACTAAATTGATTAATGGTACGACTACAAGATTTTTCAAGCCAGGCAAAGGACTACTTTCACCTCTATTGTTTCTTATTGTGGCAATAGGTTTAAGTAGGGATATGGTGAATACAAAAAGGATTGGACTTTTAAAGACTATCAAAATTGGTTCAATTAATCCAACCCATTTGTTATTTGTAGACTACATTTTATTCTTTTACGGTGGCTCAAGATGAAATGCTTCTCAGTTAGAAAAAGTGCTTGATATTTATTGTTTAGCTACTAGGATGCTAGTTATAATTAGAAAACCAACCATATCTTTTGTTGGGATGGAGGTAGAAGAAGATAGATACTATATAGAATTATTTTTATATCAACTATTAGAATTATTTATGTGGCTCGTCTTCTAGGACACACTTTTGTCTTGAAGATGAGCCACAGCCGTAGGCTCAAAAAGTTGAAACACTTCAATGGATTCTATCGCAAAGAAAGCTTTGATATCTAATCCAACAATTAGTTCTACAACATGGATTAAAATACTAGGTTTTACCATAAATCCCAATCACTCTCAAAATAGAGACTAGGTATAACTTATTTTAAAAACTTAAGAGATTTGATTTAGTGACATTCATGGTTCTCTTAGGAAGGAAGGTTGATATTGGTACAATTGATAATTGAAGCCATCAATAGTGTACTATATGACCCTTGCCTTTTTCCAAAAAGAATTTTGGATAAATTAAGAAGGTTATGTTATAGATTTCTATGATCATGTAATATGGATAAAAACACGCATTCCACTTATCAAAGGGCAAAGGTTAGCAGTTCCAAAAGAGTTTAGGGGTTGCAAACAGAAGAATAATTTTCATTGCTACTACTCTATATACTAAAATTGTTTGTAGGCTTATACTATGGAAAGCACTAGCGTACAATGATAGCTTAAAAGTATATTGCTCATGAACAAATTGTAGAATAAATCAAAGCTCCTTAAAAATATTTTCAAAATGGATCAATGGTTTAGAAGGCTTTTGTAAAGGCCTTTCTGCCCATAAGTAATTGTATGGTATGGAAGGTAGGAGATGGCCACGAGATCGGACTAAGTGAAGACCCGTGAGTCAAATGTGTTGAATCCTTTAGGTTGTCGAGGAACTTAATTGATACTCTTGGAGAAAAATACATCTTTACTTTCTCTTAGGTAGTCGATGTTGACCCGTGCACAATTCGGAGTCAAGTATTTAAGAATGTAGAGAGTATTAGGTTGTCAAATGATGAAGCTTTGCAATGGGGGAGAATACGTAACCACGCTGAATTCTAGCCATGTCAAGAATAATGAGGCATTGGATAAGATGATTTGGTCAAAGAATCCAAATAGAGGCATATATTCCCTTAAGTTGGGAATCAAGATACAAGGTTTTATTTGAAGAAGGTATTAGGGAGGAGCCTATCAGGTGGTGGAGGAAGATATGGAATTACAAATGCCCAGTAAAAGCCAAATTTATTATGTGGTTGTCACTCAATAACAATGTTGCTTACATGGGTTAACCTATAAAAGATGAACAAAATTGGGGCCATATGGTATTCACTCTGGTAACAAAATGATAAAAATATTATTCACTTGCTCAATTTTTGTTCTTACACTATATAAATTATGAAGGAATTATATGCTTTAGCAATGTCAAATAAGTTTTGGAATGGAGGCATGGTAGAAGAATATCTTAAATTTTTGGATGGGAATGTTATTGTGAAATGTATCATGCACTTCCTCATATTGTAGCTTGGGGAGTATGGTTTATCCAAAAACATAAGTTATTTGAGGGTTGATAAATATCTCAATTGCAAGGTGCTTAATAGCCAACGAACTTTCTCAATATCTTTCTTCAATAAAATCCAACAAAGATTCTAAGAAACCCTATGAAATAGGTGATAGAAAAGTTTGGGGATTGGCTATATTTCAATGGAGATACATAAGGGAATGCATTATTATGTGAAGTTGGAGGAACAATCCACTTATCGAACCATCACTAGCTAAAATTTAGGGCAAGGATAAGGCAAGGGATCCAACAATCTATATGAGTTGATGGATTTGAAACTAGCTCTCAAATTTGCATGGGATAGTGGTGCTTTGAGAGTTCAAGTCATGGGTGACTCACAAGTTGATATCAAATGGATGCAAGGTCAATACATGTGATAATACTATCTTGTGACCAAGGTCAATACATGTGATAATAATATCTTGTGACCTATCTTTGATTATATTACAACTCAAAAAATGTTTTTCATTCCATTTCTTTCCAACATATTATAGAGTAAGGAATGCGCGCACTAAGGGGATGTCTAAAAAAGGTTTAGCATTGTCATTAAGTCATTGACTAAACTGGTAGGACCGTTGGTTTGTTTCACAAGGGATTTTTTTTCAATTTATATGTATCAAGACATGTACTATTGGACTAAATAAGTACGGAAGTTTCACTTAATATTTCTTTTGTAGAGAATTGCATGATTTAATAGAGCATCATACAATAAACTCTAGGAAAGAAATTTGTCAATCTCAAACTATAGCTATTATGTAGAAGCTCTTGTAACCATGTGTGAATGAGGTATCTAATACCTGGCCAAGCTTTTTTGTTTTATGGGGGGTTGCCTAACAAGCATATAATGAACATAATTTTTTTATATTAATAAATTTACAATTTTTTTACCAAGAAAAGAAAGAAAAAAATTAATGATTATTCTCAAACCTAATTAATGGCATACAACACTAAGACGAGTTCCTCTATATGCATACACAATGTGTATATACCCTTGTTAATTAAAAGGTTGCATGAAAATAAATGCGGGTCCCTCCAAATGTATACACAATAAGTATATAACCTTTTAAATTTAAACCCTACATGGAAAACAAGCGTTCTAATAAACTATAAAGACTTGAGTCAATTACCTACTATACAAAACAAAAATGGGCTATTGTAGTAGATATATTAACCTACAAATTATTTAAAAGAATACCATACCAAAGTTTGCTTGTGCTTTGATTCCAATAAGGGTCTATAGACTCTCTATATAGAAACGAACTCAATTTCCCAACATTCAAGACCAAGAATGATACCTATGAATATAGACACCAAGTATATACAACATGTCTCAAATAAGTTTCTTCATGGAAGACAACTATGAAAACTAATTTATATCTTCATAGTCATCATCCAAGTAAAAGAACAAGATCGGTTCCAATGAAATCAACCACAAAACGCAGACATAAAAGATATCAAAACATTTTACATGTCTAATAACATTTAGACAATTTTCAAATGTTAATCCCATTATTTTTGCATAACCCTTGTAGAAGTGGTGCAAAAACATTTAAAATGAGACCTCAACGTTGATATTGGGACCTCTAGTTTTTGCATATCTCTAATAAACTACAGGTTCCTATTTCTTTTTTTCATATAGTTGTTGAGTAGGCTGTGGATCCAAATAGATTGGGTATTGGCATCACAAAGTTGATGTTGGTATCTCCAATATTTTGATACCTAAAAGTGTATAATAGTTTTATGGTTGGCAATACTAAGAGTTCTCGATGAGTAGATGCTCTTGACCTAAAAGTATATAATAGTTTTAAGGTTGGCAATACTAAGAGTTCTCAATCAGTAGATGCTCTTGAGCAAAAGCTCATAGTTGTTGAGTAGGTTATGGATCCAAACAGATTAGGTATTGGCATAGCAAAGTTGAAGTTGGTATCTTCAATATTTTGATACCTAAAAGTGTATAATAGTGTTATGGTTTGGCAATACTAAAAGTTCTCAATCAGTAGATGCTCTTGACCTAAAAGTGTATAATATTTTTATGGTTGGCAATACTAAGAGTTCTCAATCAGTAGATGCTCTTGAGAAAAATATCTAGAGAGCCTCGGGAATAAATTCAGTTAAGTCTTTTGACACCTCGGTATTAAATTCAGTTAAGACTTTTGAGGTTGCCAGTCTTTATGCCAACTAGTGATTAATACCATCCTCTATCCAAAAAACTATGGAACCATGGTAGAGAGGAGAACCAGCAAAAGGCTGCTAAGGTACCAGCATTCTCACTTAGAACTACATGAAACCACGAAAGAGGGGAAAACCAGCAAGAGGCTGCTAAGGTACCAGCATCCTCACTTAAAACTACATGGAACCATGAAAGAGGGAAAAACCAGCAAGAGGCTGCTAAGGCACCAGCATCCTCACTTAGAACTACATGGAACCATGGAAGAGGGGAGAACCAGCAAGAGGCTGCTAAGGCACCAACATCCTGACTTGGAATTATCAGTTAGTGAGGGCCTATATTTATCTCTTCAAATAGTTTGATTGTCTGAATGTTGGGACAGTTAAATTTGGATTGTGCTATTGTTTATTATTAATTTCATATAAGAGTCAGACATACCATCTTAATATTTAAAAATAAAGCAAAAACTCAGCTACATATGGAAAGATAGAAACAAAATGACCATAATTTTGGGTATTCACCTAATCTTGCTAGGTGTAGGTGCTTTTCTTCCATTGCTTAAGGCTTTGTATTTTGGAGGTGTATGGGATACTTGGGCTCCTCACTGTGGAGATGTAAGAAAAATTATGAATATGACTCTTAACCAAAGTACTATATTTGGTTATTTACTGAAATATCCTTTCGAAGGAGAAGGATGGATCGTGAGCTTGTACAATCTAGAAGATGAATACGAGGACATGTAGGGTTAGGTTCCATTTGTATCTTCGGCAGTATCTAGCATGTATTTTAAACAAACCTTTTGCATGGGCTTGTTGTGCATTCGTATGGTCCACAGAAGCTTATTTGTCCTATAGTTTATCCGCTCTATTTGGTTTTATTGCTTGTTGTTTGGTTTGGTTCAACAATACAACATATCCTAGTGAATTATATGGCCCCATCAACTGAGAAGCCTCTCAAGTTCAGGCGTTTACTTTTCTAATTAGAGACCAACATCTTAGAGCTAGTGTGGAGTCTACCCAAAGACCTACTAGTTTAAGTAAAAACCTTATGCGTTTGCACACCCTACTGGTTTAGGTAAATACCTTATGCGTTCTCTGACTAGAGAAATTATCTTTGGGGGAAACGATGCGTTTCTTTCACTGGAGTTACTAGATGAGTACCTGGACAAATATGATGGTTGGAGTACTTAACAGTGTGCTTGCAAGGTCAATATCTACAACTAGCCAACAAATTGTTAAGGGCCTTTACCATCTCGTATTCGTCTTTGCGTCGTATTGATATCAAGAGTCGTCCATGGATTACAAACACCACAGAGAATGAAATACCAAGTCCTCGATACATAAGTGACACCCTTCAAAGGTAATCTAGTGGTAACTAATCAGGTTAATCGGATCTTTACTTCTAAAATGAGTTTTTTATTTTCTGCTCTTTTTTTGTATTGGTTGGTTTGCTAGAATCGGTGAACTTCTCTCCTCACTACTTGTATGTTTGATTTATTTATCTGAATTTGTGTGGTTATTTATATTAGGGAAAGAGAGATCACATTAAAAACAAATGAATGGAGTGAAAAAGCAATCAAGGGTTTACTATTCGCAAATTTTGTTGTGATTAATTGTGTAATTCAATCCAAAGTTGGTAAAATGTTCTTCCAGAATCTCCTAGGAGAATCACTGTTGGCCTTATTTTTTTCAATTTATTCTTGGTCACGTTGTAATTTTCATGCATCATAGAAGAGTCATCGCATATATTTTATTTTATTTTTGTAAAATGCAAGCGAGATTTTAGGAAAATTCCAATATTTAAGAAAGTGTGTTATCTTTTCCACATCTGATGTTGCAACTGGTATTGTTTCCTGCAAGTGAAGCAACCAAATGATTTTTAAATGTATTTGTTGTGTTGAATCATTAAAACCAAACAGGGTTAAATTTTTTACATGTTACACCTGCTTGTGTTGTTTCAAGTTTGGAGAAAGTGCGGGAAGGATAACAGGTGATATATTTAATGTAGTGGGGCATACACTCATCACCCCCTAGCATCTAATAAGACTAGCACACCCACATAGTTTGTGGCTGGATCACGTCGATAGAGATCAAATGGTTGAGAGATAGTCATGGAATGGAAGACAGTTTGAGAATATGTTTTTTCCTCATATTCTTTTAGTTAAATGGGTTCAACTATGATTTATCCATGCCTAGCTACATGTTATCAACGACATTTTTCTTGCTATCCATTATCAACTATCAGTTATTTTTTATATTCTTTTTCTTTTTATCTCACATTCTTCTAGTTATCTGCCATGAACTGTTGGTTAATCATTCATCATCTATTAGTGATCAATACATTGCTACCAGTTATCCATTCATCATCTAGCTACCCATTATTTTTTATATTCTTTTTTTTATAATTGTTTATTTCAATCAATCTCGACAATACACTTGTCTCATCCTTGCCCGTAGATGAAAAAACATACGTTGTAGTCCACCCCAAATCTCAAATAAAAATGTCTATCAATGTAATTAAATTAGTTGGCATTTAACTTGGTGTTTATTATTGTTGGAATCTTGATATATTAGTTTTTCTCTTTTTAAATTAGATCATTTTCATTTATATAAGCATATTCAATATATTTAAGTTGAAAACACATGTTTAAGGAAAGTTGGCAACCAATAGAATGATGTAAAAATTCTAATCTAGAGACTCCTGATTACTAATTAAGGGTTAAGGGCATAGACATGAAATCAGGAAAACAAATTAGAGGGTAACTCTTCATAAGCAAATGGGAAGGATCCTGAAAACACATGTTAAAGGAAAGTTGACAACCAATCGAATAATGTAAAAATTCTAATCTACATACTTTGAGTAGTCATAGATTCTGTAGGTCGCTATTCTGATTCAGCGAGCGTTGTTCTAAATTTAATGTTTTAAATTACAAACACATTTAAAAGCAGTATAACTCTTATAACTATGAAGGTGATCTACCATCTAAAAAAGCAAGTTGGTTGATTTAGGATCTCTTGCACTTCGAAGAGATGAGGATAACCATAAGATTCATAGGAATCATTACAGGCTTATTAGTCTGAAAAACTGTTTATTTCATATTTATTTTTAAGTAAGTTTATAGTTTAAAAAAAACTATACTATATTATTCTACACAAATTATTCAGTTATTTATAAAAAAAATTCATAATCACAAAATTCATAAAAAAATATTATATTATTAGAATATATATGAGAATTTTGTAAAAGAAACATTTGTGACTATCATTTTAATTAAATCTAATTTAATAATTCATATATATAATAAAAAACTAATAATCAAATACAACTAAATTAAATATAACATTATTTAAATATAAATATAATTCAATTAAAAATAAATATAATCGAGACAAAGCTAATGAATATACATATTATATGAAAGCTTAATCTGGTAACTCCCACTTTGCTCGAACTCCAACTAGTATAGCATTCAGCAAGAACGCAGAAGATTGTGTCTACAGTCCGTAGCAACGATACCATCAGGTTGGTTCACCATCTTCCGGTTAATAGATCTTGATGCATATAGAGTAAAAGGAAGCCAATTCATATTTCACAAAAAATAGGCCTTGCAATCCATCCCATGAATGCTTTTATAACCACTATATATCCATCTCCCAAATGTTTTTATGATAACTATATAATTATTATATTTCAATTATAACTCAACATGTGTATCCATAAATCCCCACCATTATATTAACTATATAATTCAATTAAAACTGTAAAGACCCACTAAAATAAAAGGGGCCTTCCATGATAATGTTGATGTGTATTGAAAAAAAATCTAATTTCATATTATTTATATGCAGTAAAGCAATCCATTCAAATTAGTATCAATTATTTTATTTAAATTCAAATTATTTAGTTTAATATGTAAATGATTTGTTACTTTGATCATACTGTTAACTAGATTTTTATTCAATATTTATTTACATTGTTAAGTAGATGAAGAATTGTTTATTCAATATTTATTTTTAAGTATATTTAAAGTTAAAAAAAACTATACTATATTATTTTACATAAGTTATTCAGTTATTTATAAAAGAAAATTCATAATCACAAAATCATAAAAAAAACTAAGTAAGATTATGACTTTTTCTTTTAACAACTTACGAGTAGAACAAAACTAAAGGGACAAAAATTGTTTTGCGACTTTACAACCAACAGAGTTTAAAAAGTAGTTTTGCCACAAAATAGTATTGACCAAACTATTTGACAAGTGTCGTAAAAAGAGGCATACTAATGAAAAAAATTAAACTTAGGCACATGAGTCTTGCAGATTATAACAGAACCATTATCACTATGACAGAGGAAGTATGAAGTATAACGTCTCTTGGAATTACTTCTTAGGAATTTTCTTAAAGTTACATGTAGTAAATAATTTTTTTTTTAGAATTTTAGGGTTGTTACAGGTAAAAAGGGGGGATAGTGGGAGAGAGAAGGTTTAGAGAAGCGGTGGAGAGTTAGAGGTAGATAAAATAAAAGAGGATGAGAGAGATAGAGGAAGAGAGGAATGGATAGAGACAGAAAGAGAGAGGGAGGGAGGGAGGGAGGGAGTGAGTGTGTGTGTGTGAGAGAGAGAGAGAGGCGGGGGGGAGGGTTATAGTGAGAGTGATAGCATAAATGGAAAGAGAAGGGTGGAGAGGGAGAGAGATGAAGGGAGGGAGATAGATAGAGGAGGAGGGGGTAGGAAAGAGGGTAAGAAAGAGACAAAGGTAGAGAGAGAGAGGGGGGGAGGGGGAGAAAATGAGGAGGTGTAGATAAAAATGGGGAAATAGATAAAGGAATATGGAGGGGGAAAGAAAGGGAGGAAGGGTGTGAGAGAGAGGGAAGGGAAGAGAAAATTTTGGAAAATAAAGCAAGAGGGAGAGAGTCCCCAACTTGGATACATAATGCCAAGGATAAACTTATGAAGTCATGTGTCATTCTTCAAATAAATATTCATGCTTGTATATGGATCAATGGTTTCTTTAGGGCCAAAGTTATAATCCTTTTCCTTGGAATGTCCTTCCCAAGGCCCTGGGACAATGACATACTACTCATAAACTACATAGTGCCACAAAAATCCTCAATCATAAGCTAGTGATACCCTTAGTAGGCCATGTGCGATTGGTGGAGGCAACCTTCTTAGATCTGGATGGATAGAATATTCATTTAGGACATGAGCTTCAAGTCTCCTCCAATGAGCATGGATAAGGCCTCAAGGCCACAAAATATAGATCCATAGTGTCATGGATACCCATATAAAGTCATGCATGGTGATATGAAGCATTGTTCATAGCTCTAAATTGCTCAATTGTTTCTTTAGGGACAAATGCATGGATTTATCCCTATGAACACCATTCTTAATGCCATGAGGCATGTACATACTACACAAAACCATATAATGGCATCAACATCCATAGTCATAATAAAGAGTCCATGTGTGGTCGATGGAGTCAACCTTCTTATCCTTGGATATATAGAATATTACTTTAAGGCCACCGGTTTAGGTCTCCTCCCATGAACATGTCAAAGTCCTTATGTTCCTAAGACAGGGGTGTACAACACCATGGATCCCTCTATGAAGTCATGCATGGCTCTTTGAGGCAT
>LPNX010916356.1:1007550-1027598 GCA_001517045.1 Pseudotsuga menziesii | reverse complement strand
CTTTTTATATCTGTCCTGTCTATCAAAAGTGTGCTCCCATTCAATAACATTCATGGGAATAGGGTTTCTTGGCTGATCCTCTTGTTCAACATGAGAGCTTTGCTCATCCTGATGGTTGATCTGACAGTCAGCAAATTCATGCATATTGTTAATAAATCTTATGATCTGATCATCATCTTGAAAAACTTGCAAATGATCAAGGTTATCGAGGATTGAAGGCCTGAAATTTATTTCAAATTTTCCATCTCCTTTTATCAATTCCTCTGTGAACTCTAATGTCGAAGCTGCAACTGCAAGTCTATCTGCCTCACTATTTTCAGCGCGGGGAACTGCTATAAGGTCTAATGCACTAAAATATCCCATGATGGCCCAAACTGTATTTCGATACTTTTTAAGCCTTTCACTTTTACATGCAAAAGTTTTCTTAACTTGGGAAATAATTAGATCTAAATCACCTTTGATACTTAACACTCTGATACCCATATCCTTAGCAATCTCAAGTCCTAAGACTAGTGCTTCATACTCCGCCACATTATTGGAAGCATCAAATTCAAGTCTGTAAGCAAAATTGAATTTCTTGTTTGAAGGTGAAGTTAAGACTATACCGGCTCCTTTTCCAGTTTTGGAAAAGGCTCCATCAAAACTCATTCTCCATAGCTCATCATACTCCTCATCATTAGCCTTTTCTCTGATGGGTATAAGATAATTGGCATAGATAGCATGGTTTCCCAGGTTATCTATCTCACAAATATACTCATTATCTGGCTCATCAGGATCTTCTACATGATACTTTCTTTCCTTTTCTCTATATAACTTGACATGTGCATCTTCAGAAGCAGGAATCATGGCGTAAGTCCAACCCATTTGAATAGATCCTCCCAAAGATGCAGCCCATTTTCTCGACAACAACATTCCCCATCTGTCAGGAACATCTATGACTACTATGTCCATGGTTACACCTATGTCAAGGTATGCTGCTAGTTTGACTGGAAAATTTAGAATTATACCCACGACATCGATTTCTCTTGAATCCATGGCGCATACATTCTGGTAAAGCCTTGAGATAGTTAAGCCCATTTGTTCCATGACTTTTCTAGTCATGATGTTTGATGACGCACCTGAATCAAGCATGCAATTGTGCAACAATTTGTTCTTTGCAATCAAAGAAATGTAGAAGGCAGGATGATCTTCTTTATTAGGATCCCTACTATGCAAGATAATGGGGACATCTTCATTGAAGTTACTCAACTTCTTGGAAAAAATTTCTTTAGGTTTATCCTTCTCATTTTCTTTTGAGTTGACTAGTTTCTCTTTAGGATTCTCAATACTTGTTTCCTCAGATTTTTCAACTATATTCTCCTTAGGTTCTACTAAGGTTTTCATAAAAATATCTCTTTGACTTGGAATTTTGAGGATCTCAATTACAGGGACAGAAATCTTAGCACTTGACAACCAATTACCCAAATCAATGTTTAGATCTAGAGGGGGAGGAGTTTTTACCTTTGGCATATGCTGACTTGACTTGGTTGGGATCATGTTTTTCTTCTTTTGATAAACCACCCCTTTGTACCTCTCCATAATCTGTTCAGGTGAAGGCTTTTCGCCAAAAATCTTAGTAGTATTATCCTTTTCCTGACTGTAGTCCTTGGCTTGCTTCCATTTTTCTTTTGAAATATGATGAACTTGCCCTACATTGTTTATATAGTCATGACCTCTAGAATGTCCTACAAGGTTATTCATTTCCATCTGTTCATGTTCCATAATGTAGCAGAATTTTGGACAAGTAGATTCTTCATGAAGTTCATCACAAGGCCGACAATAGGGAGGAACCTCATCACTCACCATGTTGTTTGTTTCAAGTTGATTTGGAGGTCTCTACTCATAAGGAGGATACTTCTTTTTCCATTCCTGGTTTTGTCTAGGCTGGAAATTTTTATGATTTTGAGAAACCTGTGCTTTTTCCATTTAGACTTTCCTGCAAATTGCATGTTTCTGTCAATCTTTTCAGCTATTTCCATGGCTTTCTTCAGGTTGTCAGGTTCTTTGTCTCTAAGTTGGTACCTCATTTCTCGCTCGAATGCTTCTGTGTAATATATGAGAATTGAGGTATCTGATGGTTTAATATCAGCCGGGCATCTGCCCACCATATCTCTGAACTTTTTATTGAACTCTTCTATGGTTTCGTTTTCGTTCTTTTTAGTGTTTGTTAAGGCAGCCAAAAGGTGCCTTTTCTCTTTTTTATCCCCCCATCTTTTATTGAAAGCAGTTTCAAATTCCTGGAAGGTCTTGATACCATCGTCATCCAGGGAGGTGAACCATTCAAAGGCATCAGCCTCAAGAGATAAGGCAAACAACCTCATCTTTACATCTTCATGGTTGACGTTGTGACACCATTTATTGTAACACTGTGAAAAAGCCAACAAATGAGACTTAGCAGTTATAAAATCATTTCCATAAAAAGATGGAACCTTTTCAATGGCTTCATCTGGGATATTATGAGGCTGCCCAATTACTGCAGAATAATCCAGAGGTTTAAATAAAGTACCCATGGTACTGTGTGAATTATTTGATTGAGAAGTATCAACAAATAAAAGGTGAATATCTAAGATTGACTCAGATGAAAGATTGTCAAGGATCTTACGAGAAGCTAGCTTGCTTTTCCTCCTATGGTAAACCTTTTCAGGCTCAGGAATGAACTGAAGCAAGCCTTCAGAGTTTCTTCTTGTAGAACGCCTTGGTAAAATTAAAGGTAGTGGAGTCGCCAGATGACTTGAGTAAGTTGATTAAACTACAACATTCATCAAACAAAGCGAAAACAAGAATGAAAACTCAAAAAGTCGTATTCCGGGAATAGAAAGATTTATCCCCAGCAACGGCGCCAAAATGTTGCCGCCTAATTCGCACCTCGGGTAACGTGGCAGAAATCTTCAAGCCACTCGGTGCGACCTTGGGGGCAAGCTCGGGCCAAGTGCTGTCACCTGATACTCAACTCCTCCATCTAGGCCAACTCCTAGCGAAGCCAAGGGGGGTGGACCATAATGAAAAGTAAAATCCAAGGTTTTTACTCTACGAGAGAAATAATTAATTCTAGGATTTTTAATATGGAATGGATGAATTTAAGAAATTACCAATTACCGCCAACAAAATTTAACCTTAGCAACACCTTAACTCAAATTAGATACACAAAATTCAATGACACATTGCGAGATTAACTTATGCAAAAAGGAACAGAATAGACCAGTGCCAAAATGAAAAGAGTGCTTGCAAATGTGGGTTGCTAGTGTAGTCTCAGTGAAAGTATTGAAGTGTCTCGGTTGATAAATTTTAAATTATTAAATGAATTGATTAAGGAATGGATAAATTGTGGGTTTGGCCCAACAAGTCAAGTCCCTTCGAACTGAGTGCTAAAGCAGTAATACCAAGTGTCCAACAGGGCGAGGATAGACCTGCTTAGAGGAGCCCCCTGACTCTGTAGTGATTACCCTTTGCAACTTCCCGAGTTCTCAAGAAAATTACCTCTGTGGATTTTCCTATTAGATCTAGTAACTCATATCCCTTTCTGATACACCAACTGATCAGACAAGTTGCAGCGGTGTAGAGCATACGGGGAAGGAGTCTTGGTTTATTTTAATTAGAACAAGTTTTCTGATTTAGAAAAAAGATAAAACCCGGGAGTCTCTTTCCAGATTCAGTACTCGGGCAAGCCCTTATCCACGAACCTGTACTCGGGAAAGCGAGGGGGTTTATTTTAACTTAGCAATGCATAACAAAATTGTTTTTGTTTTTTAATTACTACACTGCTCAAATATTTTCCCTTATGGTACTTCGGTATAGCGCAGTGGGTAAGTATTCAGGTTACTTTTGCATAGCGTAAACATAGCATGAAATGATAAAGAAAGACAACTACGCTACCAGCATATAAGAAAACAGAAAAATGACAGCGACACAAATCCCCCAAGGGGATGGGGACCGGGCTCTACTGAGCCTACTCAAACTTGTTTTTATTAATCGGTTACAATGCTTCAGCAGAGAATGCTCTTTGGTCCTTGTTATCTGGGATCCAAAGGCTTACAACATGCAAAGGAAATAGGCCCAGCTAAGGGGAAAGCCTCCTGAAAGCTTCGGATGTTTGAAAAAGCTAATTTCGGGCAGAGTTTCCTTCTCTTTTTTGATGAGCTTGCTAAAAACCAGCAAGCATATGTCAGTGAAAGATAAAGTGTTTTTGGGCAGCATGCAAAAATTTACAAAAAATATCTAAGTAACAACTGATTACAAAAACAAGGAAACAACTAAGTGAGGTAAGCTAGAAAGCTTGTCTTCTTAGGATCTTTGCTTGCCTCTTGAGAAGAATGGCAAGCAAATCTTAAGCACAAAATGCTAGATCAAACTTTAAAATGCATGGAAACTCTTTCAACAAGCTTTTTTAATTTTCAAAATTTTTAAACTTGCGGAAAAAAGGGAAAAGTAACTAGATCTAAAATTTTAAATGTACCTTTGAAGCAGACTAGAAATAGAAACTTTTAGACATCAGATCTACCTTTGATATGACTTTAGATGCTAGATCTAATGTGGAAACGTTTGAAACCAAAAGAAAATTTTAAGAAATTTGTAGATCAAAATTCAAATAACCCAGGGTAGAGCAAGAAATAAAGGACATAAAAAGCTTCCTTGGTGAGATCAAAGGGACAGAGCTTATTTTCAAATTTTACTGAAGGAAAGGTAGAGCACATTCGCTCATCAATACTCCAGCATTAGCTTCCTGCAAAAGATTATCAACACTAGCAATGGGGATTAAAAAATACCTGTGTAAACCGAAAGAGACTACAACAACAATGTAGATCCAAGCATGAAATCATACATATATCAAATAGTCTTCCTCGACTTGCAATAAAAGAGTAACCTAACAAGAATTACCTTTTATCTCTACAAAAATACAATTTCCTTCCGAAAGCAAGTTAATCCCAAACATATGCAAGCATGAAAACAAATACAGGTTACCTCACAAATGTAGAGTAAACTCTATCCAAACATCCATAGATCTCACACATAAATTGCCTCCAAAGCCTTTTATTCACAATACTTCAAGAAAACTATTACAATATTACAAGCAGAGGTTCTACCTTTTGATCCTTGAACAATGGAGAGGTGACCTGCGTAAATAGGAAAAGTGAGACCTGTTGCCGCCTTTCACACACCTGGGTCACGTGGCAGAAATCTTCAAGCCACTCGGTGTGTCCTTGGAGGCAAGTCTCGAGTCAAAGCTGTCACCTTGTTCTTGACTCCTCCGTTTAGGCTCAACTCCTAACGAAGCCAAGGTGGGTAGACCCTATTATGTTACTAAGGATAATTACTTAGTATGGTGATGTTAAACTGAATGAGTTGTTTAGGAGTTTGAAATTTAGCTATAGACAATCAAAGATGACAAGATATGAAAATAAACACACGAAAGCACAATGCTGAGACACAATATATATATATAAAGCAAGAAAATAACCAGTGCCTTAGAATGGAGTCCAAAAAGAGAATCAATATATTTGCATGTGCTTGGAGTGAATGTTTTGCGATTGCTTCTTGGTATGCTTTAAGTTAAATTTGAAGTGTGAGTTGATTAAAATTAGGCTAAGGGGAGACTCCAGATATACCCGGGAGTACTTGGAATATGTCCAAAACTAAACCTTCACGGCTACCCGCAAGGAATATGTGGGCTGAAATGGAGTCTCTGGGGCTATTGTTCGTAACGCACCCGTTAGGGTGTGACAGATATCGGCGCCCCGAGGTCACTTTTCAGAAGTTCCCGCTTCCTTTGGGTATTTTGCCATCGTAAAGGTTTGATCTAGGTGTTGGATTTTCACCTGATGGTTTGTCAGTTGGGGAGAGTGAGTCCTAATTATACTAGTCACCCAAGTGCTTTTGATATGGCTTGACTGATCGGACAAACCGCAGCCAAGTGCAGAGCATACACAGTGGAGTCTTGTCAATTTTAGTAAGTTTTAAACTGGGTGTTCTTGTTTGAAAGAAAACCCTCTAGGAACCTCTTTCGATCCAAGTGGATCTCAATCAAGGAATCGAGGAGGGGTTAATTTTATAATTGCTGATAAACAAATGATGAAAAATAAAACAGATCCACAATTCTAGTTTTCTAATTAGTCCTACCACGAATCTCTTTCCTCTTTCGGGTCAATCGAGAAGTCGTGGGGTAAGTATTAAGATTACTTTGAAATATAAAGTATGGAATATGAAATTAATAATAAAATAAATTATACTACCCTGCAAATCAGATCAATGCTAGTTTGAAAAGAAATGAGCAAAAAGCAACAAAAAGGACATCGACGCAAATCCCCCTAGGGGGGATGGGGAATGGACTCGAAAGAGCCTATTCAAAAAATAATTTTATTGACAGAGGTTACAATATCAGAGAATTGATATAATTCCTCTTGATCCTTATATGGATTGAAATCAAGAGATTACAAGGTGCGAAAATCAAAGGTTTTAGTCAAATGGGAGACCCCTAGGGGGATTTGAACGCTCCCGAGGCCACTTCCGAACAGCAGCTTCCTTTCTTTCTGTCAAACCTACTAAAAACCAGCAAGCATATCAGAATGAAAAATGCCCAAAAAAACTCTGAAAGCACCTTTGGGTCAGCTCACTTTTAACCAAAAAAGGTAAGCTGAAAACTAGTTTAAAAGGGAAAACATGAACCAAGGAAAGCAGGCTTTCCTTGGGATCTTGACTTGCCTTTTGGGCAGCCAATAAAATGTGCACTTTTATTGCAGAATATTGAATTTTATCGTACATCAAATGAAACTACCTTAACAACAAGCTACGAATTTTCACTAAAATGCTTGCGAAAATAAGGTAATTTTAGCTAGATCTCTTAAAATTGAACTTTATGTGCGAAACAAAACTAAGATCTAGACTTAGGAGGGGATCTTACTAACTAGATCTATGTGTGTTTTTCTTAATGAGATTGATCAGAGTAATAAGAAACCTTTAAAGTAACCAGTTTGAGGAAAATTTAAGATTTTTAAAGGAGAGAAAGGGGAAGAAAGGTCCTTGTTGTTGAAGCAGATCTGCAGAGAAAACTTGGTAGTGAAGCACCGAGGGGCACGATCTTAACAATCTCTGCTGGAAATCTATGGAATCAAACCTGAACCATAGATCTTCCAGTCACGGCAAACCTGTAAGCTACAAAACAACTCCTGCAAACAGAACTATCAAATCTGAAGATACATATGAGAAGGGGATGATACAGCATGCAAATAATCTTATTTAACATACAGGTATTAACTCATTCAAACATATGCAGCAAATAGAAGTAAGTAAGCTTACTTACAATGATATATCCCTATGATCTCAATAACCATTCAGGCAGACAATAGTTAAGTACAAAAAAATTGAAAAAATAGCAGTTTCACCTCGAATGCAGCATGACAATGACAATCCACACATGAAAGGTACTCCACAATTGAGCCTCCAAAGCTTCTCTTTATTTCAACAAATGAAGATCAATACACAGTTACAATGGCAAGCCCTTCAGTCCAGCTCTAACTAGCTTGGAAGAGGGAGCTGTGCTTGGATATATACAAAAAAAAGGACATCCAGCCCAAGGGGGCCCAAATCCCAAGGAGATAGACCAAATATGCTGATGAAGAGTCCATCAATGCCTGATCTGTGTATAACTGAGCCACATCTAAGCCTCACTGAGTGCAATTGTCAATCGGAGAGCTGATATGACTGACACCTCAACCTGTTGACTGAAGCATCCACCAAAACTCATCCAGATGAGCCAAAACGTGTTGAGGAGAGAGGGAGGGCGAAATTCCCCATAAAGGATGCTGAAGATCAACTCTGGATCTGATTTGATCACCTCCTTCAGTCAAGGATTTGTCAGCTCCAGTCAATCTGCTTCAGATCTGACTGATTTCAATCAAATCGGATGAGAATCCACTGATCTATGATTTTGGATTTGCTCCATTATTCATCAATTTATTAATTAAAATAATCAATAATTGATTTTTGGGGCTCTCTGACCTGAGTGATGGAAAATCACTCAAGACTAGGAAATAGTGGGTCCATGGGTTTAAATAGTGCTCTTAGCTTGAAAATGAGCACCTACATGACTGAAACTGATTATTTGGCCCACTTTTATTGCAAAATCAATTTTTCCAATTAAACTATTAAAATATAGCCTAAGTTTTGGAAAAATTAAATTTTTAATAAAAAACACTGAAAAAACTAAAAAATTGAAAAATTGAAAAACACCTAGGGGGACTTAGACATGTTCATATGACTCGACCATGATGTCTAGCATGCTTATACATTGACACATAGACTCTAATAACCTCAATAGGCTAAATGCCAAGCCGACCACCCCAACTTTGGAGGTATGGAGTAAAAAACTCAGAAATTATCAATCGTTTATTCAACAACCAATAATAAACAAGGGAAAAAACACCCTAGGCTAATCGGATTGACAAATAAAGTCTAAGAGACCAAGTCTTCTACAGACACTATCATGCTAGAACATTTATTACAACTCCCCCATGGGATATGAACATGTGATATAGTACAACAAGCACTTCCCAGAAGTACTTCCACAGATCTTTTGAAGTCCGAACAAGTTATCATTGTCCGGTTCACCAGGCTCACTTGATAAAAAAACACTAAGTACAACTTAGGTGGTAACAAGACCTAGGGGGGCCTCATCAATATTGAAGATGAAGTCAGAGTTTAGCTGAGCTTGAACAGAGGAGGTGATTGACACCTCTCTCACCAAACTCCCTCAACGAATCATAAATTTCCAGCACATACCAACCAATGAATAAGACTGAAGAATATAACACTCACTACCCACGCGTGAGTGTACGGCTATGTGTGACGTGAGCTCCACCCATAAAATATTCGTTGATCCAAGATCTTTGACGTATGGTAAACGAAATCAAATCATAAGTGAAGGGGGTCGAAAGGAGGCCCACTCCTTGCTATTTGCCATCACCATAATGGCTAGCGTGAACTCCCACATACCTTGCTCACGATTCATAAATAGCTTGACGTCACCCTCATCACGTGATTGACCAAAGCATGGAATATTAGCATAAACCAAGGTTTGTCTTCTTCCATTTTTATTTTTAAATGGTGACATGGAAAGTGGGGTCTACACCCTCAACTTGCAAGTGTAGCGTGAGCCTTCCCTTGGTGTATTTGACGTCACCACTTTAATATAATTCCTAACCACTTACTTTATAACCAAACTTTGACTTCAAATGAGTGGAGGTATGAGTCGCTAGTCACATGTGACCTTTGCCATGTCACTCAAATTAGTTTTTAAATTGATTTTGACTTTTTTTTCTATTTTGACTTTAGTGCCAATTTGTCCAAATTTAGCATTAAAATGCTATTTTATGCACTTTTAGCCCAAATAATGCCTCACAGGGTGCTCCGACTGCCCGACCGATGTAGAAAGTGGTCCCATGGGTAAAGTTGACACTTTGGGTGTGAAAACGAGTGTCCCCATGTCAGAAACGGACTCCGTATTTGACTTTTATTACAATTTGAAGTTTTTTAATTAAAGGATTAAAAAATGGCTTAAAAAACGGAAAAATTTATTTTTTGCGGAAATTGACGAAACTCTAGGGGGACCTAGTACATGTCCATACGACTCAATTTGAATGCCTAGCATGGTGAAAAACACCGATACGAAGGCTCTAATAACCTCCCTAGGCCGCAACACCAAGATGACTACCCCAGCTTTGGAGGTGTGAGTGAAAAACTCAAAAATTATTAGTCGTTTGTTCAACAGCCAATAATAACCAAGGGAAAAAACACTCTGGGCTAGTCGGCTTGATGCTTAAGTCTGGGAAGCCGAGCCTTTTATAAAAAATTAAATGCTAGGACATTTTTTACAATTTCCCCAAAGGGGTATGAACATGCGTTACAAAAAATAAAACAACCCTGAAGGCCTGAAAGGACCTCTGAACTCTGAATATGAACAAGTATCTTGTTTATCACTGGTGGCTCACTGAAAGTCCAACTAGGTGCAGCCTAGTCAGTAACACACGGTTCTCTTGGGCCATCCACCTTGCCAGGTGCTTCTAATGTGTGCATAGAAGGAGGCCAATATAGTGGATACTATTGGAGAACCACCTATATCCTCAATTCCTGGATTCTCACGCATATATAAGCGACATAACTCAATGGGTAAGGGTTCCTAGCTTGCCCAACCTCTTTGCTCATTTACAACCATCAATTTTCCCATCAAATCTGTGGTCCAGTCTCTAAATTCGAAATTTTGAGTTATACACGGTCTAGTAGAAAGTCATGAACAACCACAGGGAGCTTTGCATAGTGTAGATCTATACATGCAAGAGTGAGAGAACGAGGGTTGACTCCAAGGGATATGAGATAATGCTGAAAAGACAACTGACATTGTTTTTGACCATAGAAGAAAGGACTCCTAGCAACTGCAGACAGACTTCTGACATGTGATAGAACTAACATAAAAGTACAGTCAGCGCCATACTTCAATAATTGCGTGAGGTGACTTTTTCCACCAACCTCACACAAGCGTTCAATGATTGGGTTCAATAGTCAAAAGGATGTAATTGACTTATTCAAATCACATGGCAAAATTTGGATGAGTTCTAAGGTTAACACTTGGAAGCAAAGGATGTATTCTCCCATGGGCCCCCTTTCCTCTTCCCCTATGGAGGAATCATAGCCATTTTGGTGCTCTTTACACATCCATGTTGGAACATTTTATTATTTATGCACATAATATTCACATATATTCCGAGTTAGCATGATAAGCCAACCATACAGTCCAAATGAAAATATATACATCATACATGGCTATCCATTCACTAGTCGGTCCTTGGCCTTTAACTTCGCACTAGGAATCCCTACTAGCGTATTTACATCATTTACATAATATGGTTAGATACATTCCATGTAAAAAATGGGGGTATTACAATACCCTCCCCATGGGAATAACATTGTCTTTAGTGTTTGCTCAAAATCAGAACAAAAATGGGTATGCCTCTTTCATGGCATCCTCCAACTCCCGCATAGCCTCATCAAGACTAAAGTGCTTGCATTGCACCTTTACTTGTTTGATGGATTGGTTCTGGAGCAATGTCACCTTCCTATATAGGATGCATGGTGGCTCGGTTTGGAACACTCCCTCGGGTTCCACCTGGATCATATCCAAAACAATCACATGGTTAGGATCATGTACATATTTATTAAGCAAAGAAACATGAAAAACATTATGAGCTCTAGTGTTATCACTGTATCAGGCAATGCAATTCTATATGTAACTGGCCCTATCCTTTCAAGCACTTCAAATGGCCTACAACATCTTGGTGATAGTTCAAGGAACTTTTCCTTGGCCTCACTCGGAGGTAGACATGATTCCCAACAGAAAATTTCCTATGCACTCTATCCTTATCTGCATCATTTTTCTATCTATCTTGGGATGCCTTTAAATTTTCCTAGTTCTTGCAACCTCCTGTTCCATTTCCTTGAGCCATTTTGGACCAAGCACAATTATTTTCACGAGAATATCCCAAGTAACTGGTGTTCTGCACTTTTTGCCATACAAAGCTTCAAATGGACTCATGCCCAACGATGCTTGTTGCCCATTATTATATGCAAACTCTACCAAGTGTAGGTAATTCTCCCACTTGGATGGTTTGTTCCTCACGTACATGCGAAACACATCTTAAAAAACATGATTTACTTTTACTGTTTGCCCATCTATTTGTAGATGGTAGGCAGTGCTAAAGTTCAGTTGTGTACTCAAATTTGCAAACAGACTTTTCCAAAAATTTGAGGTGAACTTGGTATCCCTATTTGAAATTATTACCTTAGGCAAACCATGCAATTTGAAAATCCCCTTCATGAAAATATTTGCAATGGAATTTGTTTTATATGTGGATTTAACCGGTATGAATGTGTTGTCTTTGATAATTTATCCACCACAACCATGATGAAATCACGCTGCCTCACTGTGATTGGAAAACCTGTGATAAAATCCATGGAAATCACTTCCCATTTCCATTCCGAAATCGACAAAGGTTGCAATAAACCTGGTGGGTGTTGATGTTCAACCTTCACTTGCTGACATTTCATACAATTAGAAATATACTCAGCAATGTCATTTCATTCTGGCCAAAAATATTGCTTCAGGTTGTAGCAATCATTTTCTGGTATCTTGGGTGAATAGAATATGGCATTTTATGGATTTCATCCATAACAATTCTTCTCAAGTTTGCAACATTTGGAATGTAAATTATGTGTTTATAAATAAGAAGTCCCTTGCCTCCAAATGATCACCTTCATACCTCTTTTCTAAATCATGTTGTTGTAATTTGCCTCTTATTTGCACATATAGTTCATCTTTAGCAATACAACTAACAATCTACTACCTCAAATCTGATTGGCAGGTACTAATGGTTGCCACATGCATTGAGTGTACTTTTCTGCTAAGTGCATCAACCATTTTATTTTCCTTACCCTTTATGTGTTTGATCTCAAAATCAAATTCACACAGAAATTCCAACCATCTAGCTTGCCTGGCATTTAGTGTTGGTTGTTCAAGCAAGTATTTTAGACCACAATGGTCTGTCCTTAGCTCAAATTTCCTGCCCAATAAATGATGCATCTATATTTTCAAAGCATGTACTATGGCTGCAAGTTCTAAATCATAGGTAGCATAGTTATTTTCATACTCTTTTAACTTCCTTGACTCATAGCATACCACATGGTTATTTTACATAAGAACTCCTCCAAGTCCCTGTTTACATGCATCTGTACACACCACAAAATCATTTTCTGGGTTTACAATTTTCATAATTGGAGCACTTGTGAGAAGCTTCTTCAACAACTGAAAGCTTTCTTCACATTTAGGTGTCCACTCAAATTTTATTCCCTTCTTTTGCAAAGAAGAGATTGGGTGTGCAACCTTGAAGAATCCTTCAATGGACTTTCTGTAGTAACAAGCAAGACCCATAAAATATCTCACATCCGTCACATTCCTTAGAGTCATCCAATTCATGATGGCTTCAATCTTTTCCAGATAACTGGTATTTCTTTATCTAAAATAATGTGACCCAACTAATGAATTTTATATTTGTAAAAGTCACATTTGCTTAACTTCGCATATAACTTATGCTCCCTTAGCAATTGCAAAGCCATTCTCAAATGTTCTTCATGCTTTTCTTTATTCATAGAATAGAAAAAAATGTCATTTAGAAGAACAAGAACAAACTTGTTCAAATACCTTTTGAAAACACTATTCATGAGACACATGAATATAGTCGGGTGCATTGGTGAGACCAAATGGCACCACCATAAACTCATAGTGCCCATACCTTGTTCTAAAGGTTGTCTTGTGAATGTCTTCTTCCCTGATTCTCACTAGATGGTATCCAAACCTCAAGTCAATCTTTGAAAATACATTTGATTAAAAAGGTCATCAATTCGAGGAAATGGGTATTTGTTTTTAACTGTCAGTTTATTCATCTACCTGTAATCAATACATAACCTAAGTGATCCATCTTTCTTTTTCATAAACAGGACGGGTGTTGCCCAATGAGACACACTTGAACAAATGTACTTCTTTTCCAGCAATTCTTGTAATTGCATTTTCATCTCTAATAATTCTGGTGTACTCATCCTGTAGGATGTCTTGGAAACTAGTGCAACTCCTGGCACTAGATCAATTGTGAAATCCATGTTCATTTTTCGAGGAAGACCTTGAACTTCATCGGGAAACACATCCTTGAATTCTTGCAAAACATAATGATCTTCCAACTTAGGAATTTCATTTTTTGTTTTCTCCAAAACATGGGCTGCATACAATTGGCAACCTTTTCTACAGAATTTCTTCAGCTACATGGCTAAAATATGCCTAATAGAAACTAGTTTTTCAACACCCTTTACAACCCTTGGGTTTCCTTCTTCACCTTCTTCATCAATGCATTTAAAAGTCTCGCTGTAGCAATCAAGTTTAACTATGTGTGTTTCCAACCAGTCCATTTCAATGAAAATATCATAGGAACGGTTACCACCTAAGTTGTACTTAGTGGTTTTTTATCAAGTGAACCTGGTGAACCGGACAAAGATGATTTGTTCGGACTTCAGAAGTCCTTTCAAAATTGCTTCTGGAAAGTGCTTGTTATACTATATCACATGTTCATACCCCGTAAAGGAAGTTGTAATAAAATGTTCTAGCATGGTAGTGTCTTTAAAAGACTCGGTCTCCTAGATTTACTTGTCAATTCGATCAACCCAGGGTGTTTTTACCTTGGTTATTATTGGGTGTTGAATAAACGACTGATAATTTCTGAGTTTTTCACCAAACTCTTCCAAAGTTGTGGTGGTCGGATTGACATTTAGGCCTATTGAGGTTATTAGAGTCTGTGTGTCAATGTATAAACATGCTAGGCATTATGGTCGAGTCATATGAACATGTCTAAGTCCCCCTAGGTTTTAATTTTTATTTTATTTTTTAAGTTTTTTTTTAAGTTTTAATTTTTCCAAAACTTAGGCTATTTTTTTATAGTCTAAATGGAAAAATTAGGCTCATAAATCAGTTTCAGTCATGGGGGTGCTCATTTTCTAACTCAGAGCACCTGGTAAACCCATAAACCCACTTTTCCTATGTTTTGAGTGATTTTCCCATCACTTAGGTCAAAAAACCCTAAAAATCAAATATTGATTATTTTAATTGATAAATTAATTAAATAATGGAAAAGATCCAAATTCCTAAATCAATGGGATTTGCTTCGATTTGACTGAAATCAATCTCATCGGCTTTGGATTGACTAGAGCTGACCATGCCTTGATTGAAGGAGTTGATCTAAGCTGAAGAGGGAGTGCACCACAGCATGCATCCTTGGGATTTGCGCCCTCTCTCTCTCCTCCACACGTGTGGGCTCATCTGGATGTGGTTTGGTTGATGTTTCAGTTAACTGGTTGATGTGTCAGTCCGATCAGCACTCCGATTCTCAGTTAGACTCAGATCAGACTCAGTTAAACTCAGATCAAGCTCAACTTGACTCCTCATGCAGCTGCAGTCCATCTCTTCTTGGGAATTGCGCCCCCTCTGGGATAGGGTTTCAGTTTTTGCTATAAATAAAGCACAGTTTCCTCATTTCCAAGCTAGTTAGAGTCAGATTGAGGAGCTGTTGCTATTGTAATGTTGCTATATTTTTCATGTTGAAATAAAGAAAAGCTTTGGAGGCAAGATGGTGTCATGTTATTATGTGTGGATGAGCATTGCCATGTTTAACTGAGGTAACCTATATCTGTGTTCATAACTTGCTTATTTTGATATTGTGGATCCAGTGCTAAAAGATTGATAATAAGTTTATTATGGATCTTGATAGGAAAGGAATATGTTAATAAGTTTATTAGCTATCTCTTTTTCTTTTATGCATGTCTAGAGATCTAGATTTAACATGTTTTATAAGATTATATGCATGCTATTCTAATATCTCTGTTTATGTATTAACTGGATCTCACAAGCATCTTGGCAAGCCTTTGGATTAGTTGCAGGTTCCTAGCTTGGAGAGGGTGCTGATCTAGTTTGCTTCCTCACTTTCTCCAAACTTTCTCAAAGGCATAGTCCCTCGACATTCCACCGGAAAGCTCCACAGTTGATCATTCGGGCACCAAGGCACCTCTTCACTCTTTTTCCTTTTTATCAACACTTCCTTGGTTACTTGGTTCATAGCTTTGATTCGTTTAGATCTATCATCTTAGAGTGAAATTTAACATAGATCTATCTTCTTAAAGCTCATAATCTAGATCTTGTTCTTAAAAAAGGTTTCATAAGCATTCTAGATCTAGCTTTAGGGAAATCGTCCTTTTTGCATGCCATTTTAAAGAAAATTTGTAGCTTGCATGCATTAGATTTCTCTTTCATAATTTAAAAGATAAATCCAACAACCAATGCACATCATATTGGCTGCCCAAAAGGCAAGCCAAGATCCTAAGGAAAGCTTGCTTTCTTTGGTTCCTTTTTTCACATTTTTTTAACTGGTTTTAACTTAACTGTTTTTGGTTAAAAGTGTGTCGACCCAAAGGTACTTTCAAAGTGTTGTTGGGCATATTTAAGTTTAATAAGCTTGTTAGTTTTTAGCAGGTATAACAGAAAAGAGGAGGAGGTGCTGTCCGAAAAGTGACTTTTGGGCCATACGAAACCCCCAGGGGTCTCCCCATTTTCCGAAATCTTTAATTTTTGCACTTTGTAAGCTCTTGGTTTTGTTCTGTATAAGAACCAAGAGGCATGATATCAGTTTGTTGATATTGTAAGTTGTAACCGCTGATAATAAAAAATAATTTTGAATAGGCTCTTTCGAGCCCATTCCCCATCCCCCCCTGGGGGGATTCGCGTCCTTTTGTCCTTTCTTGCATTTTTCCTATTTTTCTCTTTAGATTAGTTTTATTTATGCAAAATAGTGTACTTTGATTACTTTCATCATATCTTCCATATTATAAAGTCAAAGTAATTTTAATACTTACCCCACAAATCTCAATTGAACCGAAAGGTGAAAGAGGATCGTGGTAGATTTAATTAGAGAACCTATGGTTTGTTTATTTGTTGCTTCATTATTCACTATTAATTTTTGCAAGCAATCAATTAAAATCAACCCTCTCCTTGATTCCCCAATTGAGGCCACTTGGACTGAAAGAGGTTCCTGAAGGGTTTTCTTTCTAATAAAGACACATCGATTAAAATTTACAAAAAATTACAAAGACTTCGGTGTGTATGCTCTGCGTTTTGGCTGCGGTTTGTCCGATCAGTCAAGCTGCATCAAAAGCAATGCGAGTGACCAGATTAATTAGGTTTCACTTTCCCCAATTAACCACCATCGGGTGAAAATCCAACGCCTCAAACAAACCATAAGCGGTGGCAAAATACCCAAAGGAGTGGGAACAACTGGAAAGTGACATCGAGGCCCCGATCTCTGTTACACCCTAACGGGTGTATTATGAACACAGTCTCCAAGACTCCATCCAGCCCACAAACACCTTGCGGGTAGCCATGAAGGTTTTATTTTTGGACATACTCCAAGTACCCCTCGAGTATATCTGGAGTCCCCCCTCGCCTAAATTAATCCACTCATTTTTCATATTAACTTAAAACGTACCAAGAGACAATTGCAAAACATTCACTCCAAGCACATGCAAGCACATTTAATCATTTTGCGACTCCATTTTAAGGCACTGGTTATTTGTTTACTTCTTTCGATATATATTGTGTCAGCATTGTTCTTACTTGTGTTTATTTTTCATCTTGTTATCTGTGGTTCTCAATTGTTAATTTCAAACTCCTAAGCAACTTATTCAATTTAATTCCATCATACTAAAGTAATTAGCCTTAGTAACTTAATAAGGTCCACCCCCCTTAGCTTCGTTAGGAGTTGAGCCTAAACGGAGGAGTCAAGAACAAGGTGACAGCCTTGACTCGAGACTTTCCCCCAAGGACACACTGAGTGGCTTGAAGATTTTTGCCACGTCCCCCCAGGGGTGTGAAAGGCGACAACAGGAACCAAGTGGCAAAATATTTAGGTTTGCACATGTGAGCAGTCCATCCATTTTTAATGGACTTTTCTCCACCATTTCATTAACCCTCCTCTTGGTTCTAGTGGCTAGTTGGACTAACCATGATTTATTATGCTTTAATTTCTTAAAAGCAGAAATCTCAACAATTTTAGGAGTGATATAACTATGAGTAGATCCAGGGTCAATCAAAATAGAAGTAGATCGCTTAGGAGTCTTACCTTCAACTTCAACCACAGTTAACTGACAGTCTGCTTGGTGGTCCTCTAGTGCTACATAAATTCTCAAGACTGTCCTTGCCACTTGACCCACAGTTTCAGCATCTTGGATGTTGTGAACTTGCTTTGCACTCACATTTCGATGTGGACAGTTCCTAAGCATATGGTCCTCTCCACATCCCAAACATTAAAGTGGCTCTTTTGGATCTCTTGGCTTGTCTCCCATCATCTTAGTTGGCTTAGTCACACCTTGTGGTGGCTGCCTTGGCTGATTTTTGAATTTAGAAGGCTTGAACCCCTTCTTCCTTTGATCAAACTTCTCATTTTTCTTGTCCTTCCATGACTTATGGAATTCTAGTTTGCGATATTTTTTATCATAACAATACTTGGTATTTCTTATGGACTCATCTAGAGTTTGAGGTTCATCAAACTCAATCTGGTCCTTGTATGACTAAGGTAACCCACTTAGAGAACGTTGAGTTTTCACCTTATTATCTCTGATATACTTGAAATATCTCAACAACTCCAAAAATTTGTTTGCATATTCCTCCATAGTCATTTGTCCCAATTTCAGCTCATGGAACTCTTTGATTTTTCCATCATAGTACCTATGAGAGAGGTACTTTTCCTTCAAGTATTTTTTTAACTGCTTCCACGCAATCTTCCTTTCCTTGATCCTCTTTACTTACCTAAGGTGATCCCACCATATAGATGCTATTCCATTCAGGTTGAATATAGCTACTCTTGCCTTCATATTTCCTGAGTAATCTCAAACTTGGAAATACTTCCTCATCCAAAAAATCCAAGCCTCGGCTTCTTGACTAGATTTTACCTCATCATCAAAAGTAGGTGGCTTGGCCTTCCGAAATTCTCCATCAGTTATTCTTGTAAGACCTCTTCCTCTTATTTCTATGAAATGAAGAGCTTGAACCTTCAATGTATTCTTTAGAGTCAAATGACTCACTAGACACGATTTCTGTGTAATATCCCAACTGATATTCTATTGTGTTTGATAATATGTTTGTGGTTTCTGTGCTTCAGGTGTGCTAGAAAGACAATAAAAATTTGCATGCAAAACAGTGGCATGCCAAAAGGCCCTAAAATATAGCATATCTGGAGAAATAATAGGAAATAAGCTTTCAGTGAGAGTATGGACACATACCAATAATCATAGCGCTGATAGTCCTTCAGTATATAGGATGCATGCAAGCCATGCAATCAGGATAAGGATGAGAAAGTGTTGATCTCCAGGAGTTGACGCCTAGGCTAAGAAAATGTCCCCTTGCTCTCCTTCACGTTTTTGAGGCAATGGGTGTCTGATGTTGCTAAGACTTTCCAGGAATAGTAGTATGAGTTCCTCGGAGAAATGGGGTAAAGCATGCACAAGTTTTGACCCCTTCAGGAGACCTAGCGAAGTGATATGCTCTAAATAGGTGACGTCACCCCTCTTCCACGATTATGTTGTTAATTGCTCCAGATGTGCAAATAACGGACTGATAATCACCAAGTAGAGTGATGTGAGCCTGCTGAGAAGAATGATGATGACATGCGGAAGAAATACGGAGATTTTGAGTGTCAACGAATTGTTTTGAGGATTTCTTGTTGTTTCCCTTGGAACAAAACGTGGACTTGCAATAATAACTTCCTCGGTATGTTGGATCTCTGAATAATATTGTATACGATGAATAGTTGATGGTAGATCTGAGTGAGCTACCCTAAAGTGATTAGGGCATATATATTTTGTTGTCGAAAACACTTGCTAACTGAAGACTTTTGTCTCCAACCCCAACTTGCTACTGCAGCTGCTGTTGTTGTTGCTCTCGAAACCAAACTCAAAGGTAATAATAATCATTGATGTCCTTTTTGGTTATGTTATCACGAATCTTGTAGTTTCCCCGATATAGAAATCCAATACAAGATGCCAGAGGGGACTGACAACAAAAGTCGTGACCTACGGAAATCCTAACCCCCACAAGATGGATAGTTGTAACGTCGGTTAAGAGTTCCTTCACTTTATGCGACTGAATGCCCAAGTGACAATGGGGGAGACTTGATCATACCCTGAAAGGATAGATCTACAGCTAATCACCAGATCAAGCCAAGAAATGTTAATATGTAAGGTGAGAGCTAGAAAACCTAGATTTAAGGGATAAGCCACAAGTTAAGGAATATTCGAGTACAGGTGCTTAAGGATTATAGAAATGTTACTCAAATTAAATGGATCAGTGACTTAAAGAGTTTAAATCAGATC
Source organism: Pseudotsuga menziesii (assembly GCA_001517045.1). Taxonomy (NCBI): domain Eukaryota; kingdom Viridiplantae; phylum Streptophyta; class Pinopsida; order Pinales; family Pinaceae; genus Pseudotsuga; species Pseudotsuga menziesii. The sequence continues at coordinate 1,007,561 of LPNX010916356.1, read as the reverse complement.
TAGGGTTGATG
>LPNX010916356.1:985562-1005815 GCA_001517045.1 Pseudotsuga menziesii | reverse complement strand
CTCTGTGCTTGCCCCCAAGGTCACACCTCTCCCACTTTCTCAAGTGAGGAGACAGCTTTCGAAAGATTTCTGCTGCTGGTGTGCAATCGGCGGACAACAATGTGTTTGTTCAAACAATCAAAACTCGAGACCCCGGGGGGATTTAAGCGGAGATATTGAAAATACCCAGAACGAGATTGATACGAAGAATTTAGGCTTTCAACACACCTACTTGGATGCAAGATTCAACGATATGAAATTCCAAGTAAAACCGGAAAAAGAAACAAGGGGAAACAGGCTAGCAGGGTAGAGAAGGCGTTTTCTCCTCTAGTGATTAGTGCCTAGAGATGGGAATATGGAGTCCAATGATGATGCCTAAGAGGAGGAAGAGGTTTTGGGGGATGGCCGACAAAACCCAGATCATTGAGCTTGCAGATTCCCAATTCAAATCGATCCGGTTGATTTTCCTAATTCTAATGAAGGGTTTTTCAGTAAAAGCAGTGATGGGCAATACGTGCAGAAATTAAAAGGAGAGGAATTTAGCTAGGAAACGTATCTAGAGTTTGTAGATGACCTTCGAGATGATGGAGAATGTTTCTTTCTTGATCAAATGAATATTTCGACGAACAATCTTGATGGAGTTCAGCATTAGCCAGTGACCCTAGCACCTCCTTCAACCTACCAAACTAGAGAAAACCAAATGGTAAGGAAAACGAACGAGATCGGCAAGATAAAGAAAAGACGAGCAGGAAAAAAATCATAAAGAAAGGGTTACTCCTTGAACCGGACACCCAAGAGCAGAGACAGGGTGAGTCTCCCCACAAATGCGTTCTCCCTAACGCGCCTCCTTCAACCTGCAGACAAATGGGTAAAGGAAAAGTACAAGATCTATTCCAAAACAAACTCAGTACAGAAGAGCAGCAATGCCAATCATCAAGTCATCAAATAATTTACAAAACTCATAAAGTAATCCCAGACAAATCTCTTTATTCAATATTCTGATGCCAAAGCTCATGGCTTACAATTGGGGGGTCACCTCTCTTACATAGTTTGATAGTGTGTCCACATTTCAACTAACTATCATCCGACAGTCGAGATTAAGACATCTTCGAGGGTGGAGATCAACAATACAAAGATCAATACATGGATCAAGTGACCAAGTCAACAAGGGGGGCGCACTTTGCTAAAGGACGAATCCTAGGTGAAAGTCACGACATAACATAAAGTGTGACATGATAATACATGAGAGGTGGTCACTTCGGGGCTTAATTCACCCTAGGCCCCTTTGCAACTTCATAACATATGATATAACAATGCAATACATCATTAGCCAAGTTGAGGGGGCACCCCTTAGGGAGCTTTCCTCATTGACTGAGCCAAAACAAAATAATCTAGACAATTGCTGAAGGGTTGTCCGGGATGCTGAGACACATCATCTACCAAAATTCCAAGCCATTTCCTAGACCCAGGAGGCCAAATCGATTTTTTTAGTGAAGTTCCTAATTCATTTTTCGCTGGTACAACCTCTGGAAAATGATAAAATCACCATAACTCTATCCAGGATGAGAACTGGGGTAAACGGACTGCTCTGGATGATCTGGAGACAAAAGAATGGTATAAGTGACTACTCATACCCCCTGGAACACTGCATTGCTCTAGGAGAACCAAAAACACTGCCATTTGTAATAAAATTTGGTCATTTTGCCAATAATAAAGTGATAATAATCACTTATCAAGATCTGGGTCAAACTCTCAAAACTGAAACCACAGTATTGGTCCTGGGCATGTCTGGAAAAAATATAGACCATGTTGTTTTTTGAGTCACTGCCTCAGGAATCGTGCTTGACTTGGTCAAACTGGGTTGCCCAAGTCAAAGTACCCAAACTGAAAGTGAGATACTATATCCATATGATCCTGTAAGCATCAAGGGTAAGAAATGTTCGAATGGTGTATATCAAAACCAAGTTTAAATCAATGTTATTCATAATCATGGTGACAATAATAATAATAGTAGAAGATATACCTATGCTTCTAAAAAATCTTGGAACCTTCTGGAAGTCTGCTTTTTCATGCCATACTTACAAAGTGTAAACAATGTGCTACTGTTGGGTGAGGATGGAAAACAAAGGTTAAGGAAAAGGGCAATGACTTTTGAATTAATTTGAATTTGTGATCTCTCTGAATGACAACCAATACACTCAACCAAAGTGACATGTACATGACAGATAGTAATAGGGGATGGAGGTGTCTCACAAGTGGATAAAGTACTTGGGATTGTTTCCTTCAGACTCTCGCAAGTTTTCCCTTGCACTAATTTGCAACATTGGTCAACCTTCAAAGGCAGGTGCCCTGAAGCCTTCTGGGCTCCAGTATTTACAAAGACACAACTTTGCAGGCTAGTCTCACTTTGTTGCCCTGTGGGGGCAAATGAGTCGAACACTATACAAAGACTGAGTGCTCATCCTTTGACCATTAACCTTTTTCAATACTTTTCACATTTCACATAAAATAGTAGCCAACCTACAAGAGCAAGTTCCCTGGAAAGCATTCTAGGCTCCAGTAAATGACTAAGGCCTGGATTCACTACCAGCGAGCAGTTCATAGCTCCGATGGGTTTTCCTCTCCCTGTTGCCCCTGTGGAGAGCAGATGAGCCTTACATTATACAAAGAATGACTGCTCAACCCCTTGGCCACTGACTACCTTTTTTAAAACATTTATACTTTTGCATCATTTAGATATAGTATGCGTTCTAATGCTTTAGTGTTTAGCAACATTGTTTGGTGGAGCATTTGTTTTGAGGACTAAAGGAGAACTTCCCAGTGAACCCAGCGACACTGACCAAGCCACATACTTCATAGCCAAAGGCACATAACATGGAGTCTATCATGTACAGGGGTCAAGATGGGAAAATATCATCAATCTCACAAGTCTCAAATAGTTTAAGTCATGGGATGAAATTCATAAATGGAACTGGATGTATGAGAACAGGCGATACATGGAACCCACAAAGCACTAAGGTTTACTCTTTGTACAAACATGGCATGAGCAACAGTCTTAACATCAGGTCCCTTGATTAGTCATGACACAAGTTCATATAAGCATAGGTCACCATAATCATCCTAACATGATAAGCATAAGTGTTTGACATACATCATAAAGAAAAACTAAACCCAAGAAGCATATACCTGATCTCACCATATATACCTGTCTCCAACTGATAAGGCCCCTCTGTAACTGTGTGTACCATATATAATCCGCTGCTCTGTTGAAATGAACAAGGTCATCACTGAAAGCATCTTAATGGACTCATGAATCTCAGTCCTGGCAAGGAAAATCTGATGAACAAGGCTCTAGAATGGTTGAAGCTGTAATGATCCATGCTAAAACCCCATGTGAAAAGTAGCTCAGAATAGAACAAGAAATAAGTCTGTATGCTGCATCATGGTGGCCTAGCTGCAAATGTATATGGTAGCCCGGATTGCAACCAAAGTAGCGGGGAAGCACCCTAGCCCCCTCTGCTTCGCTCCCAAATCGTGATTCCGGAGGAATCGATACCGAGATCATGATTCCTATTTGCTTCCTCCCAGGATCGTTTTGTAATTCGCGATTCCAAGGAGAAAAAAGCGATCCTTGCCTTTTCTTAGGATCGCTGAGGGAGTGTTATCGACTAGGTTGCATCTAGTTGGACTTTTAAGTGGGCCGACAATGATGAACAAAGCTCTTGTTCGAACTCAGAGCTCAGAAGTCCACCAGGCCTTTCTGGCCTTTGTATTTTTTGTACATGTTCATACCCTTTCGAGGAAATTGTAACAAATGTACTAGCATGGAAAATTGTTTGTAAAGAACTTGGCTTCCGAAGACTTAAACGTCAATCCGATTATTCCAAGATGTTTTTTCCCTTGTCAATTATGCAATTCTGAATAAGCGAAGTATAACTTTCAGCTTTTCATTGCTCCTCCAAAGCTGGAATGGTCGTCTTGGTGGGTAGGCCTTAGGAAGTTATTAAAGTTCATGTCTCAATGTATATGAACATGCTAGGAATTGGTATTGAGTTGTATGGACATGTGCTAGGTCCCCCTAGAGTTTCGTCTAATTCCGTGAAAAAAAAACATTTTTCCGTTTTTTAAGCCATTTTTAATGGTTTAATTAAAAAACTTGTAAATGGCATAAAAACTTGATCGAAAGGTAGAATTTAGCGTGGGGATGCTCGTTTTAATGCTCAGAGCATACTCTTTACCACGAGGCCCTCTTTTCATACACTTCGGGTGATCAGAAGGTCACTTATGGTCAATTTTCTCTATCGAAGCATCAAAGTGACACTTAAATGCTAAAAGTGCATCATTTTGGCAGAAGTCAAAATAGGGGAAAAGTAAAAAACTAATATGGTTCAAGTTAGGGGATGACTTGGCCTAGTGAGTTCCCATGTACGCGACGCCTAGGGAAGAAAGCGTCACTTTAAAGAGTATTTTTTTTTACCATACATTCTAAGCCAAGGTTTATTCCCCATGCTCACAGTACTCATACGATGGTTTCAAAGGTTGGAGTGTGGCCCATGCTTTGGATTAGAAAGAGGGTGTTATGAACATGACTCATCATCTAAAGAAGGAGTCACATGTTATTTATGTTACTTACCATTTTATCCAAGGTTTTTGAACTCACATCACTTGGGTTGTATGCTTCCTTTAGCGTGAGGTTGGTAAATACATGCGATTTGGGTGTGATGTGGCTTGGTAGGTAGAGGAGGTCGTCTACCTTATTTGAGGTGGCACCTCCTCCATGATAGCATTCCACTTAAACTACCAATCATCCCACCAAACTCTCAAATCACTCGACTCCAACTCTCAGTGGTGATTCCCCTCCCCCCTCTTTGGAATTTCTATATATTGAAGGAATTTTGGCCATCGTATGCCTCAGAAGGTGGAACCTTTGCTTGCAATCATTGTGAGTATTGTTATCCAACTTTTTGTACCATAGTTGGGTTACCTGAGGAGCCGTCGGTTGACAGACTTGTTCAAAGTCTGATTCCAGTGTATCAGTTGATCCGTCTGCATGTCTAGCCAATATTGGCTAGCCAGTTTTTTATTTTTAATTTTGACAATGGCCCCGCGGGGTTTGTAATAAATGTGCTAGTAGGGTATTTTTTGAGTGGTTTGGTCTCCTGAGACGTAGAATCTTAAATAAGGTATTCCAGGGAGTTTTTTGCCCCTGACAATTATGCTTTGCCTTCAGCCGAGTATAATTGACGAAGTTTTCTCCCACTTCCTCCAAAGCTGGAATGCCCGATGTTGAATTCTGGGCCTTGGGAGGTTATTAGAGCCAAACTGAGTGTTATAAACCTACTAGACATTATTTAGGTAGATCATGGTCATGTCCTAAGTCATCTGGACACAATTTTTTTTTGAAAAAATCTTTTTTGAACGGGGAAAAAATTATTTTTTAAAATTTTTAATTTTTAATTACTTTTCCCAAGTTTTTTGGGTTAATTTTTCCATGAATTGAATGGAAAAAACATGTTCGTGGTAAGTCGGTCATCCAGACTCCGAATTCAGTGATTGAAGACTCTAACCTTAAGCCAAAAATCATTCTTGATCAGCCAGCCAATCAAAACCAACTTTCAGATCAACAATTGGACATAATGTATTTTTTCTCAAAAAAGTCAGTTTTGAGTAAAGAAATGAATTTTTATTAAAAAATGATTATTTTGGAGAAAAATACAACTCTCCAAATTAATCCAAATTCAATAAAATAAAAGGCTAAATGACATCTCATGGAGCACTTATGATGATTGGAGTTATCATAACTCAGCTTCAGTCATCATTAAGAGAGAAATTAATTTATTATCAGTTAGCAAACATGTCATCTCCAGCTAAAGAATGAGATAGAGAGCACTCATTGGTCCAGTGATTTGATCGAGGTGAAGACTGAAGCTTACACCATTAGTAGGCTTCCCAAACCTAGCAGTGGCTCCTCCAGACCAAACAAAGTAGGTTTCCAGACCTAGCAGGCAGCTTTCTTATACAGCAAGATGTCTCCTTCAACAGCTCACACCCCTCTCTCTCCTGAGGGTGCCTTCCACACGTGTGGGCTCATCTGTGGATGGATTTCAGTGTTTAGGGTTGGAGTGGGGGCGCCTTGCCTGGGTGGAAGCCTCCCCTCACTCCCGGTTTTCCGATTTAGGTCTAGCATCTCTGTTTGGTGGCCAGGCTGGTTAGGGTTTGAGGATTGGTTTTAGGGTTTTAGCACTCTCTCATTGTACAAATAGAGGCTCTTTTAGCTCTATTCAAATAGATTTTTGTGTAGAGAAACTTTGGTGAAACCTTTGTAATTGCTTGTTGCTTTTATGCAACCATTGGAATAAAATTAAGGCTTTGGAGGCTCATGTGGTGTGATTCTTTGGATGATTGCACTTGATGGATGAGGTGATGTTGTTTTAATGTTTTCTTTCTTGTCTATTTGAGATTATGATGTTATGCTTTAGAAGGCTTCTGTAAGCACATAAGAACAGGTATTTTCCGTTTGCAAGTTAGCTATTTATTGATTTACTTCTAGAATTTAAAAAAGAGCATTGTTTTATTCAGTTGTAGTTCATGCTCTTCTTTATTTCAATTTGTGAACAATACATGATCTAATCTTTTGTATGGCAAGTCTATGAGTGTTATTTTGCAGATCCTTCCATCCAACCAAGCAAAAGTTCGAGCTCAACTGCATCTTCTTCTCTTGGAGTCAAGTACGCTTTTTCGGTAATTGCATGCTTCACGAGATCCAAATGCTTTAAAAAAATCCACAGGTTTGACCATTCTCTCCTTGTTTTTATTCATCATTCAAATTAAAAAATCTTTATTTTCTTGGGATTAGGGCACGTTTGGGCTAAAGTGAACATTCATTCACTTAGCGTTTGCCCCGGTTGGCTGCCTTATGCTTTATTTTTAACCTTTCAGGCCTTTTATTTGCAGCCTTTCTTTCCCTTAGTTCGCTGTCCACTTTTCCCCACTTTTACCCTTTTGGACAGCCCTCTTTTGCCTCCTTTTTCCACTTTTTGTAGCCCCTTTCCATCCTCTTTTTGGGCCATCTTTTGGGCTGTACTTTCAGCCTTTTTTCACCCTCATTTGCAGCATTTCCTTCTTTTTGTTCGCTGTCCACTTTTCCTCATTTTTACCCTTTTGGACAGCCCTCTTTTGCCTCTTTGTTTCCACTTTTTGCAGCCCCTTTCTATCATTTTCTTCAACCATATTTTGGGTTGTACTTTCAGCCTTTTTACCCTCATTTGCAACCCTCTTTCTATGATTTGCAGCCCTATTTCTCACTTAGTTTCCATCCTTCTTTGACTTGCCTTTTGCCCTCTTTCCACCCCTCTTTCACCCCTCTTGCCTTACCCTTTTCTTGCCTCTTTTCTTCCTTCTTCTCGGCGAGTTTGGGTAAGTGTTTTTATCTAGTTTATAGATTAAATTTCAAGTTATTTTTTATCAACTAATATCATAGCAAGTGTGTGTCTAGAGCTCTTAGATTGCAGACAAGTGAAGGAGAACCCAAAGGCCACAAACGAACAAGGAGTGCAAAAAAGAACAAAAAAACTGCTATCCCTCTTCTTTCATCCCATTCTTTCCCCGTTCTTCCAAGAAACAAAGAACACATCATCATTGTAAAAGATTAATAAAAAGAGCTGAGTGGAAACAAGTCTCCTTCCTTTTCTACTTCCCCTATTTTGGGGGAGTGTGTCTTGTGTTCATTTTCATGATTTACTTAGTATAGTTTTCCTTAAGCAATTAGTTTAGTTCTTTGATTAGACTTAGTTTCATTCTTACTAATTGCTAGATTCTTCATTGCTTGTTGGTATCTTGTCATAAATTATTAAATCATAAGAAGAACCAAAATCTTTTGAATCTCACCATAAGGTGGATCAAGAGTGCTCTCTGTCGAAGAGTTTTAATCAACCACCTTTCGTATTAATTGTTGTGTTTGTTTAATCAAATCATCCATAAGTAAGACTCTTGAACTTGCAGAAACACAAGTCATGAGCACTCTCTATCGGAGAGCATCTTAGGTTTACACAACCCCTGCATTAGTATCATTTATATTAGCTAAGTCTCTTGAACCACTGTCATAAGACGAGGTCAAGAGCGCTCTCTGTCAGAGAGTTTTAATTAATTAACTTAATAAAATTCGCAACTCACACCCCTTTAATTAATTAACCCCTCTCCCTCCTTGCCGGAGTATGCTCTGACCGATTCTAGATCGAAGTACCCAGAAACAGCACTGGATCTTTAAACCCCGCAAGAGTAACCTAATAACACTTAAACACCCCGTAACCAACGCACTAGCGTTGTAGGGATTCTTCCAAAGTACTTCCTAGTAGAGGCGCCAGAACCTCCCGCTGTCATAGATTCTCAGTTAGCTGGTCACTTGACAATATCAGCCTGGGATACTGGGCGGGCCCGACAGGTCTTCAACAGAGGCAACTTAGAAGACTCTCCCGGCTTCGATAAACCTTTTTGTTGACACCCTAAAGCAAGACCACCATTAAAAACTCTTAAAAATTACCAAGAGCACTTGCAAAACCTAACATTCACTGGCATCTTTTGGGATTCACATCTTTCTAAACACGAAGCATCTTCGATAATTTTACTCCATACGCACTGGTTCCATCTTTTAGCATTGTTGATAATCTAGGCCATTTGGCCATTGAATGTTTGATTATAAGTCATATCTATGAATGCTTTATTTATTTTCGTGAATTGCTCAAATATTTGTCTATCTTTTAATTCCAATGATAGCAACGTGGATTGCTTTGTCTTGTGCTCAATTCATCATATTAATCATCTAAAATCACAAAAACTCCTAAACAACACCCATCCGCATCTGAAAAAATTTAAAACTTAACTTAAACATTGAGCCATGGAAAACTCTTTGTTAAGAATTACCCCCCTTGGCTTCGTTAGGAGTTAGCCTAAACGGAGGAGCTAGGAGTAGGTGACAGTACCTAGCGCTGTGCTTGCCCCCAAGGTCACACCTCTCCCACTTTCTCAAGTGAGGAGACAGCTTTCAACTGATTTCTGCTACTGGTGTGCAATCGGCGGACAACATCTTTTGGCGTCGTTGCCGGGGACAAATCTTTTTGTTCTTGGACGACCTTTGTTTCTTTTAGTTTTTACCTTTTTTCCCTTTTTGGTAGATTTTTAGTCCAATCACTCTCTGAAATTAGACTTAAGTCCACCTGGCGACTCCACTGTCAGTTAACACCTCAAGGTATTCTACTAGAAGAAACTTTGTAGGTTTGGTTGATTTCATCCCTAACCCCGAAAAGGTCATTAGGAGGAGATTAAACAAACTATCTTCTCGCAGGATCCTTGCAGAACTTAGATCTGAGTCTATTTCAGACATCCACATTTTATTTCTTGAAAACATTAATACCATTGTTTCTGACATAATCAGCGAGTATTTTACTCAGCTTGACTTTTCTTAGATAGCAGGTCAACCCCACCGTCTTCTAGACAAAGCTGTCGAGAAGCTCCCGATGTATACAGGCACTGATGCCATTACCTCTGCCATGCACCTTCGGAACTTTTCTAGGTGTATCAATGCTTATGTCAATGATCCAGTCAGCCAACATGATGACGTGTATATGAAGTTATTTGCTCTATCTCTAGATTGGAAGGCAGGCGACTGGTATAGCAATTTACTAGACAATTCCTTTAATAGTCTAGCAGCTTTCAAAACTTCTTTCACCAACAAGTTCGGTGAAAAGAAAGAACCTCAGCATCAACTTGCGTCCTTGACCAACATAAAGAAGAAAGACACAGAAACAATGGATGAGTTCAATACTAGGTTCACGGAATTATCAAATGCCATCCCTACTGAGTATGCCCCAACTAAACCAACCATTCTGGTCTATCACATTGAGGCACTTAGTGGCAAAATGTAGTACCAGATCAGAGACAAGGAGCCTACTAACTTGCTCCAGGCTCAGGAGATGGCAATCAAAATTGATCTGAACATGCAGTCATCTAATGAATCTAACCTCCACGGTTATTCAAGGTCTTCAACTCTGTTGAAAATGTCATGTCCCCAATTTTGGCCTAAGGAAAATAGACCAAGGTCACCTAAGAAGAATTTAGAAAATTATTAATGGTGCCAAGTAAGGAGGAAATAATTATTGGCTAAGGGGAAGTAATAATTACCCAAGGCATGGTTTCTGCTGTTCTATAGTATTTTTCTATGGTATGGGCAAAAAGTAAATAATAGAACATGGTTTTCATTGGCCCATGGTATTTACCCATGGTATTGGAGTCTTTTCAAGGATAAAAGGAGACAGAGGCAAATGGAAAAGGCATGCTTGAATATTGGGAGATTTGTTTTTGAGACCGTCTAGGGGTTAGCCTAGAGTTTTCGTTTGGGGTTGGCAAACCCCATCCATCCATTCTGGTCTACTTTCGGTGGTGTGATGGACCCACCCTAGCTGGACAAAAAGGGAGGATCCATTCAGGGTCTCCATCGGAGCGTCATAATTGGAGTTGGCATCACCTTTCAGGTTCTTGTTGAATGTATTTTGGTAGCTGATATCACAGCCATAGTTATTGTATTGTTTACTCTTTGTTAATCATAATAAAGGTGTCTTTATTATCTCGCCATTGTGATGTGTTATGGAATGCCTCTAACATGTTTGACGAAATGTCTATGAGAATGCATACTACTGGTGAAAGTTATAAATCAATGTAAAATTGATTAATGTTAGTAATTCCATAGATTTTGTGATCATCCCGGATCTGGGATATTACAGAAAATCAGTGAACCAAAAGACAAGGATCATTTATCAGCTATGAAGGATGCCTATGAAAAACAAATGATGGAGATGAAGAAAAATATGGAGGAGGCAGAGCAGAAACACTTAGCACAGTTAAAAAAAATTCAAAATAGGGTGATCACAATGGAAAGAACTCAAACTCACTCCACTCCTAGAACCTTTCCTGCCAAGCCAACTTGACAAAGAAAGCCTCCCAACCATGAGCAAAGGCCTCCCCATCAGCTAGAGGCCGCTATCATGGTTGAGCAGTATAAGCCATTTTGCAGGGCATGTAAAGACCTTCATGAAGAATTTTTCTTGTTATTATGCATGCTATGTTCAGGAGCATGGTTTTCCGGAGGGTTGTGGTCCTAAAGCATCATCAAGCGAGCCTGAGTACATAAACTGTGTAGATGACATGCATGATATTTCCGAAGAAAGTCGGAGAGAGACAAAACAATATTTAAGAGAGCCTGAATACATTAACACAGTTGGACAACTCCATCCTGTCACCGTAGAAAGTCGGGGTCAAGTTGAAGATTATAGTCAGCAATTGGATGATCTCACTAAAAACTTTAGCACTAATCTTACTAATGAGCATAATGATGATAGTTTGGAAGGTTTACTACCTTGTGACCTTTTTTCTGAAGAAGATGACTATGATCATGAGGAGGGATATAGAATCAAATGTGATACAAGTGAGGAAGAATCCCTTACATCTGAGATGGATGATAACTTTGAGACTTCAATTAAAAATCCAATCTTAGATGTTTCATGTGATGAGATTCCTCCATGCACTCCACCGGATGACAAATATTTGGACAGTTGGGTCCCCTATGATATCTTTGAAACCCAACTTTTTAAAGAAGATGGTTTTGAGCAAAATCAAAAGTACAGACATGGACTTGATACCAATGATGAGGCATCTCTCATATCCGACATAGATGGTGATGATGACTATTGGACTTTTATTGAAAATCCAACCTATGATACCTTTGAGAATATTTTTGAGAATCTCATCTATGATATGTCCAGCAAGGGGAGTTGTCCTTCTGAGACTTATGAAAGTTATAAGGAAGAGCAGTAAGAGTTTTTATATGATCAGTCAGAATTGTATCTAAGGATCGGTAATAAAGATTTGAAAAAGCAGTGCAGTGAGGAATCAGATGGGATACAACTAGTTGAAGTTTTTTGTCAGCCATCGTCTTCACATATAGATGTTCCTTATGTTTTGGATCATTTTGGGGCTTATACAACGAGTTATTATTTGATAAGCCTTGATGATCAGCATGATGGAGTAGTCGACTTGCCGCATTATCCTGATTTGTATATCAGCGCTATCCAATCATGGATAGAAGTAGCCTGCGCAAGCATCTACCAGTGTGGGAAGAAGTTTGACATTATTCATGCCTATGATTCCCCATCCAGCCAGCCCATTCTGGATCATCACGCAGGTTTGCATTTTCTGGAAATTGTGTCCTTACTTTGGCTGGTAAACGAAGACAAGGCGAAACCTTTTTATATTAATAAAATGCTTAGATGGCTACACTGGATTTATGATTACACATAACCGTTTTTATTTCCATGCTTAGAGTAGGAAAATAGGCTCCTTAAAGTGAGCATTTACTGTAGCATTTTCTTTCTGTACTTAGGAATAAATAAATTTTTCAGTTAAGTTTTGTCATTCCTTTGAATAAAGAAACTTTTTGGATCATTGGCTCTTTTTCATAAAACTTGTGCTACTGAGGTTTTTAGTCAAGTTGAGATGTTTTTACAGAATGTGGAAACCAGAGATTCCGGGGTTCTCGTATGCTCTCCTTACATAAGAGATTACATCGAGCACACGTTCCACAGTTGGAGCCAGATGTTATCCAACTTTTTGTACCATAGTTGGGTTACCTGAGGAGCCGCCGGTTGACAGACTTGTTCAAAGTCTGATTCCAGCGTATCAGTGGATCCGTCTACATGTCTAGCCAATATTGGCTAGCCAGTTTTTTTTTTTTTTTTGACCATGGCCCCGCGGAGTTTGTAATAAATGTACTGGTAGGGTATTTTTTGAGTGGGTCGGTCTCCTGAGACGTAGAATCTCAAATAAGGTATTCCAGGGAGTTTTTTGCCCCTGACAATTATGCTTTGCCTTCAGCCAAGTATAATTAACGAGGTTTTCTCCCGCTTCCTCCAAAGCTGGAATGCCCAATGTTGAATTCCGGGTCTTGGGGGGTTATTAGAGCCCAACTGAGTGTTATAAACCTACTAAACATTATTTAGGTAGATCATGGTCATGTTCTAAGTCATCTGGACACAAAAAAATTTCGGAAAAAATCTTTTTCGAACAGGGAAAAATTATTTTTTAAAATTTTTAATTTTTAATTATTTTTCTTAAGTTTTTTGGGTTAATTTTTCCATAAATTGAATGGAAAAAACCCGTTCGTGGTAAGTCGGTCATCCGGACTTCGAATTCAATGATTGAAAGCTCTAACCTTAAGCCAAAAATCAATTTTTATCAGCCAGCCAATCAGAACCAACTTTCAGATCAACAATCGGACACATAATGCTTTTTTTCTCAAAAAGTCAGTTTTGAGTAAAGAAATGAATTTTTATTAAAAAATGATTATTTTGGAAAAAAATAAAACTCTCCAAATTAATCCAAATTCAATAAAATAAAAGGCTAAATAACATCTCATGGAGCACTTATGATGATTGGAGTTATCATAACTCAGCTTCAGTCATCATTAAGAAAGCAATTAATTTATTATCAGTTAGCAGACATGTCATCTCCAGCTAAAGAATGAGATGGAGAGCACTCATTGGTCCGGCAATTTGATCAAGGTGAAGACTGAAGCTTACACCATCAGTAGGCTTCCCAAACCTGGCAGTAGCTCCTCCAGACCTAACAAAGTAGGTTTCCAGACCTAGCAGGCAGCTTTCCTATGCAGTAGGATGCCTCCTTCAACAGCTCACGCCCCCCTCTCTCTTCTGAGGGCGCCTTCCACACGTGTGGGCTCATCTGTGGATGGATTTCAGTGTTTAGGGTTGGAGTGGGGGCGCCTTGCCTGGGTGGAGGCCTCCCCTCACTCCCGGTTCTCCGATTTAGGTCTGGCATCTCTGTTTGGTGGCCAAGCTGATTAGGGTTTGAGAATTGGTTTTAGGGTCTTAACACTCTCTCATTGTACAAATAGAGGCTCTTTTAGCTCTATTCGGATGGATTTTTGTGTAGAGAAACTCTGGTGAAACTTTTGTAGTTGTTTGTTGCTTCTATGCAACCATTGGAATAAAATTAAGGCTTTGGAGGCTCATGTGGTGTGATTCTTTGGATGATTGCACTTGATGGATGAAGTGATGTTGTTTTAATGTTTTCTTTCTTGTCTATTTGAGATTATGATGTTATGCTTTAGAAGGCTTCTGTAAGCACATAAGAACAGGTAATTGCGGTTTGCAAGTTAGCTATTTATTTATTTACTTCTAGAATTTAAAAAAAAACATTGTTTTATTCAGTTGTCGTTCATGCTCTTCTTTATTTCAATTTGTGAACAATACATGATCTAATCTTTTGTATGGCAAGTCTATGAGTGTTATTTTGCAGATCCTTCCATCCAACCAAGCACAAGTTCGAGCTCAGTTGCATCTTCTTCTCTTGGAGTCGAGTACGTTTTTCCGATAATTGCATGCTTCACAAGATCCAAGTGCTTTAAAAAGATCCACAGGTTTGACCATTCTCTCCTTGCTTTTATCCATCATTCAAATTAAAAAATCTTTATTTTATTGGGATTAGGGCACGTTTGGGCTAAAGTGAACATTCATTCACTTAGCCTTTGCCCCAGTTGGCTGCCTTATGCTTTATTTTCATCCTTTTAGGCTTTTTATTTACAGCATTTCCTTCCCTTAGTTCACTGTCCACTTAACCCCACTTTTTACCCTTTTGGACAGCCCTCTTTTGCCTCCTTTTTCCACTTTTTTCAGCCCCTTTCCATCCTCTTTTTGGGCCATCTTTTGGGCTGTACTTTCAGCCTTTTTTCACCCTCATATGCAGCATTTCCTTCTTTTTGTTCGCTGTCCACTTTTCCTCATTTTTACCCTTTTGGACAGCCCTCTTTTGCCTCTTTGTTTCCACTTTTTGCAGACCCTTTTTATCATTTTTTTCAACCATCTTTTGGGCTGTACTTTCAGCCTTTTTACCCTCATTTGCAACCCTCTTTCTCCGATTTGCAGCCCTATTTCTCACTTAGTTTCCAACCTTTTTTGACTTGCATTTTGCCCTCTTTCCACCCCTCTTTCACCCCTCTTGCCTTACCCTTTTCTTGCCTCTTTTCTTCCTTCTTCTCGGTGAGTTTGGGTAAGTGTTTTTAGCTAGTTTATAGATTAAATTTCAAGTTATTCTTTATCAACTAATATCATAACAAGTGTGTGTCTAAAGCTCTTAGATTGCAGACAGGTGAAGGAGAACCCAAAGGCCACAAACGAACAAGGAGTGCAAAAAAGAATAAAAAGACTGCTATCCCTCTTCTTTCATCCCATTCTTTCCCCGTTCTTCCAAGAAGCAAAGAACACATCATCATTGTAAAAGATTAATAAAAAGAGCTGAGTGGGAGCAAGTCTCCTTCCTTTTCTACTTCCCCTATTTTGGGGGAGTGTGTCTTGTGTTCATTTTCATGATTTACTTAGTATAGTTTTCCTTTAGCAATTAGTTTAGTTCTTTGATTAGACTTAGTTTCATTCTTACTAATTGCTAGATTCTTCATTGCTTGTTGGTATCTTGTCATAAATTATTAAATCATAAGAAGAACCAAAATCTCTTGAATCTCACCATAAGGTGGATCAAGAGTGCTCTCTGTCAGAGAGTTTTAATCAACCACCTTTCATATTAATTGTTGTGTTTGTTTAATCAAATCATCCATAAGTAAGACTCTTGAACTTGCAGAAACACAAGTCAAGAGCACTCTCTATCAGAGAGCATCTTAGGTTTGCACAACCCCTGCATTAGTATCATCTAGATTAGCTAAGTCTCTTGAACCACTGTCATAAGACGAGGTCAAGAGCGCTCTCTGTCGGAGAGTTTTAATTAATCAACTTAACAAAATTCGCAACTCACACCCCTTTAATTAATTAACCTCCCTCCCTCCTTGCCGGAGTATGCTCTGATCGATCCTAGATTGGAGTACCCAAAAACGGCACTGGATCTTTAAACCCCGCAAGAGTAACCTAATAACACTTAAACACCCCGTAACCAACGCACTAGCGTTGTAGGGATTCTTCCAAAGTACTTCCTAGTAGAGGCGCCAGAACCTCCCGCTGTCATAGATTCTCAGCTAGCTGGTCACTTAACAATATCAGCCTGGGATACTGGGCGGGCCCGACATTTATTCAACAGAGGCAACTTAGAAGAGTCTCTCGGCTTTGATAAACCTTTTTGTTGACACCCTAAAGTAAGACCGCCGTTAAAAACTCTTAAAAATTACCAAGAGCACTTGCAAAACCTAACATTCACTGGCATCTTTTGGGATTCACATCTTTCTAAACACGAAGCATCTCCGATAATTTTACTCCATAGGCACTGGTTCCATCTTTTAGCATTGTTGATAATCTGAGCCATTTGTCCATTGAATGTTTGATTATAAGTCATATCTATGAATGCTTTATTTATTTTCGTGAGTTGTTCAAATATTTGTCTATCTTTTAATTCCAGTGATAGCAACGTGGATTGCTTTGTCTTGTGCTCAATTCATCATATTAATCATCTAAAATCACAGAAACTCCTAAACAACACCCATCCGCATTTGAAAACATTTAAAATTTAACTTAAACATTGAGCCATAAAAAACTCTTTGTTAGGGACTACCCCCCTTGCCTTCGTTAGGAGTTAGCCTAAACGAAGGAGCTAGGAGTAGGTGACAGTACCTAGCTCTGTGCTTGTCCCCAAGGTCACACCTCTCCCACTTTCTCAAGTGAGGAGACAGCTTTCAACTGATTTCTGCTGCTGGTGTGCAATCGGCGGACAACAAGTATCATTAATAAAGGCTTTGGAGACAATTTCTGTGTGGGATCTATGGAGTTTGCTCTTAAATATTGAGGTAATCTGCATTGTTTTTTCTTTTATACTTACATGTGTTTGGGATTTTCAAAAGGAATTTATATTTCAGTAAAAATAAGAAGTAATTCTTGATATGTTGCTTTCTTATTGTAGGTTGTAAGAGACTACTTGATCAAATATGAAATCTAGTTTGAATCTATATTTGTTAGGTTGTCTCTTATCAAATTACACAGGTATTTTTTAATCCCCTTTGCAAGCGTTGAAAGTTCTTTGCAGGAAATCTAAGATGAAGTGTTGATGAGCGAATGGGCTCTACCTGTGCTTCATTTACTTTCGTAATAAGAGAAGCACTACCCCTCTAATCTCACTCAAAAGGCATTTTCTCTCCTTTCTACTTTCTTGCTCAACCTTTGATCCACAAGTCATTTAAAAAAAAAAAAATCGGTTTCAAGTTTTTTTGTTGTTCTTAAGTCTATATTTTAAAGCCATATAAAGAGTAGATCTAAGTTCCAAAAGTCTAGATTTCTAGTGTTCTTTAAATTTCAAATCTAAGATCTAGATCTAGCACTCTTCTTTCAAGTTTTAAGTTTAAATTTAAAGTACTTGGTTAAGAGAATGTTTTGATCTTTAAATCTAAAGTTGTAAATCTTGGATAGATCTTTCCAAGGAGCTATCGAGCGCTCAAATCAGAGATCGTATGCAAAAATAATGACCCCGGGAAGTTGACTGTTCAACTTACCACCTTGGGGCCTCAAACTTTACGACGGTTCATCTTCTAGGGTTATGTTTTGGACTTTTGAGGTTTGTTGTCCGTCGATTGCATACCAGCAGCAGAAATCTTCCGAAAGTTGTCTCCTCACTTGAGAAAGTGGGAGAGGTGTGACCTTGGGGGCAAGCATAGAGCTAGATACTGTCACCTACTTCTAGCTCCTCCATTTAGGCTAACTCCTAACAAAGCCAAGGCGGGTAGTCCCTAACAAAGAGTTTTTTATGGCTCTGTTTTAAGTTAATTTTTAGATGTTTTTGGATGTGGATGGGTGTTGTTTAGGAGTTACTGTGATTTAAAATGATTAATATTAGGGGGGTGATGATTAATCAAAGCAATCCACATCGCTAACAAGAGATCAGACAGATAAGCAAAGATTCCAAACTTATAACTTAAGCATTCAAATATAATCAATTGAAATGGCCCATAGACAGTTGATCAAGATAGAAAATTAATCAAATATAACAAAGGACCAGTGCCTTATGGAGTCAAATAAATGCGTGAAATAAAGTCTAGGAATCAAGCTAGTGAGTATTAGGTTTTGCAAGTGCTCTTGGTAGATTTTAAAAGTTTTTTATAGTGGTCTTGCTTAGAGTGTCAACAAAAGTTTGTCAAAGCCGGGAGACTCTTCTAAGTTCCCTCCGTTGAAGACATGTCAGGCCCGCCCAGTATCCCAGGCTGGTATCGCCAAGATTGACTAGCTAGCCGAGAATCTAAGACAGCGGGAGGTTCCGATGCCTCTACTAGGAAATACTTTGGAAGAATCCCTACAACGTCGATGCGTTGGTTACGGGTGTTTAAGTATTATTAAATTACTCTTGTAGGGTTTAAAGATCCAGTGCCGTTTCTGGGTATTCCGATCTGGGATTGGTCAGAGCATACTCCGACAAGGAGGGGAGGGAGTTAATTAATTAAAAGGAGTGTGTGTGTTGAAGGTTTTATTAAGTTGATTAATTAAGACTCTCCGACAGAGAGCGCTCTTGACCCTGTCTTATGACAGTGGTTCAAGAGACTTAGCTAATCTAGATGAGACTAATGCAGGGATTATGCAAACCTAGGATGCTCTCCAATAGAGAGTGCTCATGACTTGTGTTTTTGCAAGTTCAAGAGTCTTACTTAAGAGTTAATTGATTAAACAATGTGAATAAAAAGCAAAGATGACTTATTAAACTCTCCGACAGAGAGCACTCTTGATCCACCTTATGGTGTGATTCAAGAGATTCAAGCAGTTGATTTGCTTAGAAAAATAAACAATTTAAAAGAGAAATCAAATTAATTAATTAATTAGAAGTAATGGATTAACAATTAATATTCTAAGCATAAGATGCAAATGATGATGAAAACAAGCACATCTAATCTAAGCATGTAAAAGATGGACGCAACACAATCCTCCCCAAATGGGGGAGGATGGGAGTGGAGACTTAAAAACCCCACTCAAACAAAAGATGCTTTATTAAAATTATACAAATTGCCTTTAGGAATTTAATCCTTGAAAGGACTTTCAAAGGAAAGTATACAACTCTATTATTATTGCAACTTGCGTAAAAAGGAGAGTGATTTACTTTTACTTGGACCTTTTCTTGAAACTTGCCAAAAGGGAAAAGAAGAAGTTTGAATGAGAGCAAAAGAAAAAGACAAAAGAAGGCTGAAATAAAAGGAAGCGGAGGGAAAGAAAGAGGGAAGGCAAAGAGGAAGTCAAAAACAAGAAAAGAGAGGAATAAGACAGCGAACTAAGAAGCTAAGGGATGAACAAAATTGAAGAAAACGGGACAGCGAACAATGAAATAAGTGGCTGTCATAAAAAGTGCAAAACGGGACAGCGAACCATAAAATAAATGGCTGTCATAAAAAGTGCAAAACGGGACAGCGAATAAAAAGTAAAAAAAATGACCAAAAACAAGGTTAAAGGAAGCCCAAAAACTACGGCAAAAAGAGACAAACAAGGGAAGAAAGCTAGGGCACACTAGGGCTTGTCCAAAATGGAAAAAAGGGATGGTAAAAGAGAGAAAAAATGGGGCAGCGATGAAGAAAAAGTGAAAAAAGGCAAACAAGTCAAAGAGGAAAGAGGCTAGCAAGCAAGGAAACAAAAAAAGTCAAGGAGCAAAGGGAGAACTAGAGGAAGGAAATTCGGTAACCAAGAAGTATTTAAATTTATGAAATAATTTGAGATGGAACTTTGGAGGAAGATCTCCTTGTTTTTTCCTCTTGGAAAAAGCCAAACTCTCTGTAGGTCCTGAAAGTCAACAATGTTAGAAGGTTCTTATGATGATGGAGATGAGTTTGATGCAGCTAAACTCGCACCCTTCTCCAAATGGCGAGATCTATAAAGACAATCCAACTTGATACCCAGTGAGATCAAACAATAAAAACTAGTATGCTAGGAATATGCAAATCAAGATCAATACTTCATATAACTTAATATTTGTACCCATCTAGATTATGATAAACTTTGCATAATAAACCAACTTGACAACAGCAAATGGTAAATCTTATGTTTTAATAATAGACTTCTAAAGCTAGTTGTTTGATTCAACACATAAATAACAAATTGAAAGCATGGAAATAGATCACCTCATACAACACATCCACCAATGAAGAGACAATCTTGAAGACCTCCAAAGTCGAAAAGCTTTATTCAATAATATAATGATTACAATTTTTTGCAGAGTTTCTATGCCCAAAAGTCCATCATAATAGAGCCG
>LPNX010916356.1:888773-985506 GCA_001517045.1 Pseudotsuga menziesii | reverse complement strand
GAGAGAGTGCTAAAACCCTAAAACCAAAAAACCAACCCTAACCAGCTTAGCCACCTAACAAAGAGCCCAGACCTAAACCAGAGAACCGGGAGTGAGGGGAGCCCTCCACCCAGGCAAGGCGCCCCCACTCCTAATCTGTGCACTGAAAACAAGCCAAGGATGAGGCCACACGTGTGAGTCTGGATGTAGGTAAGCTCATCCTTTAGGTCTGGCAGGAGCCTGAGCTAGGTTTGGGAAGCCCACTGATGGTGTAAGCTTCAGTCTTCACCTCGATCAAATCACCAGACCAATGAGAGCTCTCCATCTCATCTTTAGCTGAAGATGCCATGTCTGATAACTGATAATAAATTAATTGCTCTCTTAATGATGACTGAAGCTGAGTTATGATAACTCCAATCATCATAAGTGTTCCATGAGATGTCATTTAGCATTTTATTTTACTGAATTTGGATTAATTTGGAGAGTTTTAGTTTTCTCCAAAATAATCATTTTTTTTAATAAAAATCATTTTTTTACTAAAAATCATTTTTTTACTCAAAACTGACTTTTTTGAGTAAAAAGGCATTATGTATCCGATCGCTGATCTAAAAGCTGGTTCTGACTAGCTGGCTAATCAAGAATGATTTTTAGCTTAAGGTTAGAGCCATCAATCACTGAATTCAGAGTCCGGATCACGAACGGGTTTTTTCCATTTAATTTATGGAAAAATTAACCCAAAAAACTTAGGAAAAGTAATTAAAATTTAAAAATTAAAAAATAATTTTTCACTGTTCGAAAAATATTTTTTCGAAATTCTTCTATGTGTCCAGATGACTTAGGACACGACCATGATCTATCTAAATAATGTCTAGTAGGCTTATAACACTCAGTTGGGCTCTAATAACCCCCCAAGGCCCAGAATTCAACATCGAGCATTCCAGTTTGGAGGAAGCGAGAGAAAACCTCATCAATTATATTCGGCTGAAGGCAAAGCATAATTGTCAGAGGCAAAAAACTCCCTGGAATACCCTATTTGAGATTCTACGTCTCAGGAGACCAAACCACTCAAAAATATCCTACTAGCACATTTTATTACAAACCCCGCAGGGCCATGGTCAAAATTATTCAAATAAAAAAGTGACTAGCCAATATTGGCTAAACAAGCAGACGGATCAACTGATACACTGGAATCAGACTTTGAACAAGTCTGTCAACCGGCGGCTGCTCAGGTAACCCAACTATGGTACAAAAAGTTGGATAACATCTGGCTCCAATTGCGAGACGTGTGCTCGATCTAGTCTCTTATGCAAGGAGAGCATACGAGAACCCCATAATCTTTGGGTTCCATATCCTGTAAAAACATCTAAACTTGACAAAAAACCTTAGTAGCACAAGTTTCATGAAAAAGAGCCAATGATCCAAAAGTTGCTTTGTTCAAAGAAAACTTAACTGAAAAATTTGTTTATTTCTAAGTACATAAAGAAAATGCTAAAATAAATGCTTACTTTAAGGAGCATATTTTCCTACTCTAAGCATGATACAAAAAAAGGTTAGGTGTAATCATAAATCCAGTGTAGCCACCTAAGCATTTTATTAATATAAAAAGGTTTTGCCTTGCCTTCGGTTACCAGCCAAAGGACACAATTTCCAGAAAATGCAAACCTGCGTGATGATTCAAAATGGGCGGGCTGGATAGGGAATCATAGGCGTGAATAATGTCATCAAACTTCTTCCCAAACTAGTAGATACTTGCGCAGGCTGCTTCTATCCATGACTGGATAGCGCTGATATACAAATCAGGATAATGCGGCAGGTCGACTACTCCATCATGCTGAACATCAAGGCTTATCAAATAATAACTCGTTGTATAAGCCCCAAGGTGCTCCAAAACATAAGGAACATCTATATGTGAAGACGACGGTTGAGAAAAAACTTCAACTAGTTGTATCCCATCTGATTTTTTATCGCACTGCTTTTTCAAATCCTTATTACCAATACTTAGATACAATTCTGACTGATCATATGAAAACTTTGACTGTTCTTCCTTACAACTTTTATAAGTCTCAGAATAACAACTCCCCTTGCTAGACATATTATAGATGAGATTCTCAAAAATATCATAAATTGGATTTTCAATAAAAGTCCAATAATCATCATCGTCATCTATGTCGGATATGAGAGATGCCTCATCACTGGTATCAAGTACCTGGCTACACTCCTCATTCTGCTCAAAACAATCTTCTTCAAAAAATTGTGTTTCAAAGATATCACATGGGACCCAACTTTCCAAATATTTGTCATCCGATGGAGAGCATGGAGGACTCTCATCACATGAAACCTTTAAAATTGGATTTTCAATTGAAGTCTCGTAGTTGTCATCCATCTTAGAAGAAAGGGATTCTTCGTCACCTGTATCACATTTGATTCTATATCCCTCCTCATGATCATAGTCATCTTCTTCAGAAAAAAGGTCACAAGGTAGTAAACCTTCCAAACTATCATCATTATGCTCATTAGTAGGATTAGTGCTAAAGTTTTTAGTGAGATCATCCAATTGCTGACTATAATCTTCAACTTGACTCCGAGTTTCTAAGGTGACAGGATGGAGCTGTCCAACTGTGTTAATGTATTCAGGCTCTCTTGAATATTGTTTTGTCTCTCTCCAACTTTCTTTGGAAATATCATGCATGTCATCTACATAGTTTATGTACTCAGGCTCGCTTGATGATGCTTTAGGACCACAACCCTCCGGAAAACCATGCTCCTGAACATAGCATGCATGATAACAAGAAGATTCTTCATGAAGGTTTTTACATGCCCTGCAAAATGGCTTATACTGCTCAACCATGTTAGCGGCCTCTAGCTGATGAGGAGGCTTTCTTTACCAAGTTGGCTTGGCAAGAAAGGTTCTAGGAGTGGAGTGAGTTTGAGTTCTTTCCATTGTTATTACCCTATTCTGAATTTCCTTTAACTGCGCTAAATGTCTCTATTCTGCCTCCTCCATATTCTTCTTCATCTCCCTTTTCATATCGATCATCTGTTTTTCTTAGGCATCCTTCATAGCTGATAAAGGATCCTTGTCTTGGGGCTCACTAATTTTCAAAGGGATGGAAGACCTTGAATAACTGTGGAGGTTAGACTCACCAGATGACCGCATATTCTTATCAATTTTGACATCCAAACCCTGAGCTAGAAGTAAAGTAGTCGGCTCCTTATCTCTAATTTGGTATTGGATTTTACCACACAAAGATTCGATGTAATAGTCCAAAATAGAAGCTGCCGGAGGAGAGTAAGTGGCAGGGATGGAATTTGCTAATTCAATGAACCTGTTGTTGAATTCGTCCATTGTTTCAGTTTTGGACTTTTTTATGCTGGTCAAAGCCGCTACTAGATGTCTAGGCTCCTTTCTACTGCCAAACTTTCCAAGGAAAGCAGCCTTGAAGTCTGCTAAGGTGGTGAAAGAATTGTCCGGCAAATTATCGTACCATTTGCCAGCCTTGCCATCCAAAGACAAGGCAAACAAGGTCATGTAAACATCTTCATGCCTATCAGTACCCCTAACATGGGCACCACAGTGTCTGGTGAAATTCCTGATATGCTGCTCAGCAGAGAGGGAGGCATCGGTGCCATTATATATTGTAAGCTTGTCGATAGCCTTGTCAAGGATATCATGAGGATGACCTGCTATCTGAGCAAAGTTGATTTGAGTAAAAAACTCACCCATTGGATTAAGGAAACAATTATTATTTTGCAAATTTTCTAAGTTTTCTGGAAATAAAAGATGGATGTCTGAAACAGACTCAGATCCAAGTTCTGCAAGGATCCTGCGAAAAGATAGTTTGTTTAATCTCCTCCTTAAGACCTTTTCGGGGTCAGGGATGAAATCGACCAAACCTACAGAGTTTCTTCTAGTAGAATACCTTGAAGTGTTAACTGACAGTGGAGTCGCCAGGTGGACTTAAGTCTAATTTCAGAGAGTGATTGGACTAAAAATCTACCAAAAAAGATAAAAAGGTAAAAAACTAAAAGAAACAAAGATTGTCCAGGAACAAAAAGATTTGTCTCCGGCAACGGCGCCAAAAGATGTCCGTCGATTGCACACTGTTACCACCTAAGTTGTACTTAGTGGTTTTTTATCAAGTGAGCCTGGTGAACTGGACAAGGATAACTTGTTCGGACTTGAGAGAACCTTAAGGCTTGCTTCTAGAAAGCTTTGTTGTACTATATGACATGTTTATACCCCATGGGGGAATTGTAATAAATGTTCTAGCATGATAGTGTCTGTAAAAGACTCGGTCTCTTAGACTTCATTTGTTAATCCGATTAGCCCAGGGTGTTTTTTCCCTTGGTTATTATTGGTTGTTGAACAAACGACTGATAATTTCTGAGTTTTTCACTCCATACCTCCAAAGCTGGGGTGGTCGGCTTGGCATTTAGGCCTATTGAGGTTATTATAGTCTATGTGTCAATGTATAAGCATGCTAGACATCATGGTCGAGTTATATGAACATGTCTAAGTCCCCCTAGGTGTTTTTCAATTTTTAGTTTTTTCAATGTTTTTTATTAAAAATTTAATTTTTCCAAAACTTAGGCTATTTTTTAATAGTTTAATTGGAAAAATTGATTTTGTAATAAAAGTGGGCCAAATAATCAGTTTCAGTGATGTAGGTGCTCATTTTCAAGCTAAGAGCACCATGTAAATCCATGGACCCACTATTTCCTAGTTTTGAGTGATTTTCCATCACTCAGGTCAAAAAGCCCCAAAAATCAATTATTGATTATTTTAATTAATAAATTGATGAATAATAGAGCAAATCCAAAATCATAAATCAGTGGATTCTCAGTCGATTTGATTGAAATCAGTCAGATCTGAAGCAGATTGACTGGATCTGACAAATCCTTGACTGAGGGAGGTGATCAAATCAGATCCAGAGTTGATCTTCAGCATCCTTTATGGGGAATTTCGCCCTCCCTCTCTCCTCCACACGTTTTTGGCTCACCTGGATGAGTTTTGGTGGATGCTTCAGTCAACAGGTTGAGGTGTCAGTCAGATCAGCCCCCCGATTGACAGTTGCACTCAGTGAGACTCAGATCTGACTCAACTAGACACAGATCAGGCATTGATGGACTCTCCTTCAGCTGATTTGATGTGTCTCCTTGGGATTTGCGCCCCCCCTGGGTTGAATGTCCTATTTTTTGTATATATCCAGGCACAGCTCCCTCTTCCAAGCTAGTTGGAATTGGGATTGAGGTGCTGCTGCTATTGCACTGTTGTTATTGTTCATTTGAAATAAAGAGAAGCTTTGGAGGCAAGACGGTGTTGTGCCATTATATGTGTGGATGATCATTGCCATTATTTTACTGAGGTAACCTATATCTGTGTTCATGATTTGCTAATTGCTTGTAGATCCGTTGTTAAGATTGATAATAAGCTTATTATAATCTTGATAGGAAAGGTGCTTTTCAATAAGTTTATTGGCCATCTCTTTCCTTTGATGCATGTTTAGAGATCTAGATTCAGCATGTCCTATAAGCTTATATGCATGTTATTTTGAATCTCTGTGTATGTACTAATCGGATCTCACAAGTTTTTTGGCAAGTTTTTTGATTTCAGCTGAGCTGCAGGTTCCTACATTGGAAAGGATGCTGATCTAGTTTGCTTCTTCACTCTCTTCAAATCCTTCCAAAAACATAGTCCCTCGACATTCCACCTGAAAGCTCCACTGTGGATCTTCAAGGAAACCAGCATTTCTCTCCTCCTCTTCCTTCCTCAAAATCAACTCTTTTACCCGATTACTTTGTTCATAGCTTTGATTTTGTTTAGATCTTGTTGTCTGCCGATTGCACACCAGCAGCAAAAATCTTCTAAAAACTGTCTCCTCACTTGAGAAAGTGGGAGAGGTGTGACCTTGGGGGCAAGCACAGAGCTAGGTATTGTCACCTACTCCTAGCTCTTCCGTTTAGGCTAACTCCTAACGAAGCCAAGGGGGGTAGTCCCTAACAAAGAGTTTTCTATGGCTCAATGTTTAAGTTAATTTTTAGATGTTTCAGATGCGAATGGATGTTGTTTAGGAGTTATTATGATTTAAGATGATTAATGTGATGAATTTAACACAAGACAAAGCAATCCACGTTGCTATCACCGGAATCGAAAGATAGACAAATATTTGAGAGCTTCACGAAATAGATAAAGCATTCACAGATATGATTTATAATCAAACATTCGATGGACAAATGGCCCAGATTATCAAGAATGCTAAAAGGTGGGACCAGTGCCTATGGAGTCAACTTATCAGAGATGCTTCGAGTGTAAATATGTGAATCCCAAAAGATGCCAGTGAATGTTAGGTTTTGCAAGTGCTCTTGGTAAGTTTTAAGAGTTTTTTGTTTGTGATCTTCACTTATGGTGGCTGGATGTCCTAACCGGTAATACCTTCAGTGGCTCCGTTCGAAGACATGACGGACCTGTCTGGGGTCAAAGGTAAGTAAGTGTTCAATAACTTAACTACCAGTGCCCAGATTAGGTAGCCCGGCGCCCACACTTGGAATTTGCCCACATGCCTCGGTATTTATCGAACAACGCCGGTGCGTTGGTTATGGGAAAAAGTTTTAGTTAAGTTCCTCTTGTGGGGTTAGAGATCCAATGCCATTTCTGGGTATTCCGATCGAAGATCGGTCAGAGCATACTCCGGCAAGGAGGAAAGGGGGTTAATTAATTAAAGGGGTGTGAGTTGCAAATTTTATTAAGTTAATTAATTAAAACTCTCCGACAGAGAGCGCTCTTGACCTTGTCTTATGACAGTAGTTCAAGAGACTTAGCTAATCTAGATGAAACTAATGTAGGGGTTATGCAAACCTAAGATGATCTCCGATAGAGAGTGCTCTTGACTTGTGTTTCTGCAAGTTCAAGAGTCTTACTTATGAGGATTAATTGATTAAACAAGCACAAGATGAAATTAGTTGATTGGACTCTCCGACAGAGAGCACTCTTGATCCACCTTATGGTGTGATTCAAGAGATTTACACAGTTGATTTACTTAGAAAGATAAACAATTAAAAGAACTGAGTAATCAACTTAATTAAAAAGTGATGAATTGACCATTAGTATTCTAAGATTAATAAGCAAATCTAATTTAAGCATGAACAAGTGAACACAACACAATCCTCCCCAAATTGGGGAGGATGAGAGTGGGGACTTAAAAACCCCACTCAAGCACAAGATCTTTATTAAACTTTATTGCAATATGCCTTAAGGATTTTAATCCTTGAAAGGACTTTTCCAATGAAAACAAAGTAACTCTACAATTATTAAAACTTGTAAAAAGGAGAGTGCTTTTTCTTTACTTGAAACTTTTCTTGAAATTTTTCTCGAACTTTGTGAAAAGGGAAAAGAAAAAGCTTGAATGAAAACAAAAGAACAAGATAAAGAAAGGCTGAAAATAAGAAGGAAAGGATAGAAAGAAGGAAGGAAAACAAAAAGAAGGTCAAAGACAAGAACAGGGAAGAAAAGGGCAACCAACTATGAGGCCAAAGGAGTATGAAAAATGATGAAAACGGGGCAGCGATGAAGAACGGAGATGGCTGTCATAAAAAATGCAAAACGGGACAGCAAACGAAAAGTGGCCGAAAAGGTCAAAAACAGGGTTCAAGAGGGTCCAAAAATTAGGGCAAAAAAGAGGCAAAAAAGAGGGCATAAACTAGGGTACACTAGGGTTGTCCAAAAGGAAGAAAATGAGTGGTGAACTAAGGCAAAAAACGAGCAGCGAAGAAGAAAGAGTGAAAAAAGACAAACAAAGCAAAAAGGAAAGGGGCTAGCAAGCAAGGAAATGAAAGGAGGTCAAAGAGAAAAAAGAGAACAAGAGGAAGGAAGTTCGGTAACCAGGTGTATTGTTTAATCTTTGTTGATGGAAGGAAGGAGAAACCCTGACTGTTGTATTTCTTTCTTGGATTGAGGAGCGCTTAGGAGGACCTGCAAAACGAAGGAATTAGATGAAAATAACCACCGGTTCATGAAGAAGAGCTTGATATTTAAGCTTGTCCTTCACCTTTGATGATCTCTGCAAAACCCTTGAAAACAAAATTAAATCCGAACAAAATACTCATAAACTAGATTGTTAGCCCTTCAAGAGTATATATTGAATAATGATTTAATAATTGAAAAAGAGAAGGGTAAGAGAGATATCACCAAAAGATGGTGTGAATCCACAATTCCAATAGCTCATACATAGACTTCCAAAGTCACAACTTTATTCCAATCTTTAAACAAATATTACAATCATTTTGGCAGAGTGTTCATACCCAAAATCTCCATCCAATAGAGCTGAAAGAGCTTCTATTTTAACAAATGAGAGAGTGCTAAAACCCTAAAACCAAAAAACCAACCCTAACCAGCTTAGCCACCTAACAAAGAGCCCAAACCTAAACTGGAGAACCGGGAGTGAGAGGAGGCCTCCACCCAGGCAAGGCGCCCCCACTCCAAACCTATGCACTGAAAACAAGCCAAGGATGAGGCCACATGTGTGAGTCTGGATGTAGGTAAACTCATCATTTAGGTCTGGCAGGAGCCTGAGCTAGGTTTGGGAAGCCCACTGATGGGGTAAGCTTCAGTCTTCACCTCGATCAAATCATCGGACCAATGAGAGCTCTCCATCTCATCTTTAGCTGGAGATGACATGTCTAATAACTGGTAATAAATTAATTGCTCTCTTAATGATGACTGAAGCTGAGTTATAATAACTCCAATCATTATAAGTGTTCCATGAGATGTCATTTAGCCTTTTACTTTACTAAATTTGGATTAATTTGGAGAGTTTTAGTTTTCTCCAAAATAATCATTTTTTTTAATAAAAAATCATTTTTTTACTAAAAATCGTTTTTTAACTCAAAACTGACTTTTTTGAGTAAAAAGACATTATGTGTCCGATTGCTGATCTGAAAGCTGGCTCTGACTGGCTAGCTGATCAAGAATGATTTTTGGCTTAAGGTTAGAGCTATGTTGCCAGGAAACGTGGGTACGAGGACGGGTACTGGTGCGGGTACGGGTACGACACTTTTTGAAACAGGGTACTTTGGTACGTCAGGGGTACTATTATATTATATAATATATATATAATTATTAATAATATATATATAATATATATTAAAAATAAAACTGAAACATGTCATAGTCACATGACTGACATGATACATCATGATCCAATGAGCCATACATGCACATTGCATATTCACTTTCAGATTTCGTCATTGATTCATTGAACAATGAAAATTCACAATTCACATTGAAAATTCAAAACATTCAAACATAAATTATAATAAGTTATAATATATTAATGACAAATGTATGTCCATGACTCCTTGAGTCCTTTCAACATTGTCAAACTACATTCAAAATTTGCCTAATGGCATTTTTCAGTCATGAAATAGAAAGATCAAAACAGTGAAACTGAACAATGAACAAAATAGTAAATTTGGCTTCTTCAAGCCATGTCATCAACAACTATATGACTAGTCTACAATAATTTTGTAGTATGATTAGGAGGTAAAACAATTGCACTAAAAGAATGCTACGTCAATCCTCTCTATGTTGAATCATTTGTAACTACTTCATTTCTAAAAGAATCTTCAAAAAACTTAAAATAGCTATCATATGTTGTTATTCAAAGTAATTTAATATGCTCTATGGCAAAACTTCTAATTTATTGTAAAATTCCATTTCTAAAAATCTGAAGGAACATAGTCATTTTCACAATAGAAAATGTACTATTAATCACCAGAAGCATTAAGTCAATTTGTATATACAGCACCCACGTCAATATTGTTAATGCCCGCTGACAGTATATAGTCATGGGTCTTCATGTGGAGAAGAAGTTCAAGATTTTGCTGCTGTAGATGAAATGATTCATGGGAAGAGTGTAACCAGTAGTTTCCAGGCTGCCATAAATTGAAATATCAATGTGGTAAAATCTTCACTCTTATATTGTGCTTACATACTTCCATTGGGCGCATTGGGAAGAATAAAGCTACTACAGGATTTGTTATACCAGAGTCTACTTCTTCATCCATTGATTGTCAGTCCCAGCACATTCTAAGGCTGCTATAGTACTTTCATAACTCTGTATTGTGAGTCAAATAACTCTCATTTCCAGATCTGAATATTTAAGTAAAAGATGAAGTTTTGAAGTTTTCCCAATAGTCATCTACAGCACATTTCAGATCTCAGCCATTACAAGATTTTCTCACTGCTATCACATTGTATGGCCACATTACTTGGGTATCTCAACATTCATTTCCAGATCTGTCAACGGGCTGCTACAGGGATGTAAAAAGCACCTTCTTACTATGTTTTTGGGTGTCTGTTTATTAGCCATTTAAATCATTGTTAATGTTATTTCCTTGCTATAATTTATGAGCATGTTATGTGAAGAATTGCCATTAAAATCTATGTTCAAGCTGTGATACATTATTCAAACAAAAATTCAAATCAAAACAGCAGTGAGGCATTATCTGTGTTGAGCTAAAAAGCTCCTACAACCTTTCCATGTAAATCTTGGGGTTGAAAATTCCCACCAATCCTATCATAGCTCCTACATATTTGTTTGAAGAAGGATAAATCGCTAGAACTAGACTTCAACTATGGGAACAAATTGTATTAGTTTGGTTTAGTTTTATATACTGGCCGTACCATAGCCGTACCCAAAATCGAGGTACGCCGTACCATTTTCACCAAACGTACCCAAATTTTTTTTATGAAGTACTCGGTACGACAACACTGTTCATGGTACGTGAGGGTACGTCCGGGTACGTACCATTGCCGTAACCAACTACCCGGTACGTGTACCCGACCCCTAGGTACGGGTACCCATGCAACACAGGGTTAGAGCCTTCAATCACTGAATTCTGAGTCCGGATCACGAACGGGTTTTTTCTATTTAATTTATGGAAAAATGAACCCAAAAAACTTAGGAAAAGTAAAAAAATTAAAAAATTAAAAAAATAATTTTTCACTGTTCTAAAAAGATTTTTTTGAAATTTTTTTTTGATGTGTCCAGATGACTTAGGACATGACCATGATCTATCTAAATAATGTCTAGTAGGCTTATAACACTCAGTTGGGCTCTAATAACCCCCCAAGGCCCAAAATTCAACATCGGGCATTCCAGCTTTGGAGGAAGCGGGAGAAAACCTCGTCAATTATACTCGGCTGAAGGCAAAACATAATTGTCAGGGGCAAAAAACTCCCTGGAATACCCTATTTGAGATTCTATGTCTCAGGAGACCGAACCACTCAAAAATATCCTACTAGCACATTTTATTACAAACCCCACGGGGCCATGGTCAAAATTATTCAAATAAAAAAGTGACTAGCCAATATTGGCTAGACAAGCAGACGGATCAACTGATACACTGGAATCAGACTTTGAACAAGTCTGTCAACCGACGGCTCCTCAGGTAACCCAACTATGGTACAAAAAGTTGTATAACAGATCTATCCTCTCAAATCCAAGTAATTTCAACATAGATCTATCCTCTCAAATCCCATAGTCTAGATCTTGCTCTTAAAAGATTTCATAAGCTTTCTAGATCTAGCTTTAGGGAAATCGTCATTTTTTGCATGTAATTTTAAAGAAAATTTGTAGCTTGCATGCATTTGATTTATGTTTGCTGTACGGTAAAATTTCATATTCTGCAACAAAAGTGCACATCTTATTGGCTGCCCAAAAGGCAAGCCAAGATCCCAAGGAAAGCCTGATTTCCTTGGTTCGTGTTTTCCCCTTTTAACTAGTTTTCAGCTTACCTTTTTTTGGTTAAAAGTGAGCTAACCCAAAGGTACTTTCAGAGTGCTTTTAGGCATATTTCAGTCTGATATCCTTGCTGGTTTTTAGCAGGTTTGACAGAAAAGAAAGTAAGCTGTTGTTCGGAAGTGGTCTCAGGAGCGTTCAAATCCCCCCAGGGGTCTCCCATTTGACTAAAACCTTTAATTTTCGCATTTTGTAAGCTCTTGATTTCATTCGATATAAAGATCAAGAGGAATTATATCAGTTCTCTGATATTGTAACCGCTGTTAATAAAAATTATTTTTTGAATAGGCTCTTTCAAGCCTTTTCCCCATCCCCCCTAGGGGGATTTGCGTTGGTGTCCTTTTTGTTGCTTTTTGCTCATTTCTTTTCAAACTAGCATTGATCTAATCTGTAGGGTAGTATACTTGATTTCATTATCAATTTCATATTCCATATTTTATATTTCAAAGTAATCGTAATACTTACCCCACGACTTCCTGATTGACCCAAAAGGGGAAAGAGATTCATGGTAGGACTAATTAGGAAACTAGAATTGTGTATCTGCTTTCTTTTCTATCAGTTGTTTTTCAGTTATTATAAAATTAACCCCTCCTCGATTCCTCGATTGAGATCCACTTGGATTGAAAGAGGCTCCTGGAGGGTTTTCTTTTAAACAAGAACACCCATTGTAAAATTTACTAAAATTGACAAGACTTTGGTGTGTATGCTCTACACTTGGCTGTGGTTCGTCCGATCAGTCAAGCTGTATCAAAAGCACTTGAGTGACTAGTATAATTAGGACTCACTCTCCCAAATTAACAAACCAACAGGTGAAAATCCAACACTTAGATCAAACCATCATGGTGGCAAAATACCCAAAGGAAGCGGGAACTTCTGAAAAGTGACCTCGGGGCGTCGAT
The DNA here is from genome assembly GCA_001517045.1 of Pseudotsuga menziesii. Taxonomy (NCBI): domain Eukaryota; kingdom Viridiplantae; phylum Streptophyta; class Pinopsida; order Pinales; family Pinaceae; genus Pseudotsuga; species Pseudotsuga menziesii. Next base: position 972,830 of record LPNX010916356.1, on the reverse strand, counting down.
CTCTGTCACACCCTAACGGGTGCGTTATGAACAATAGCCCCAGAGACTCCATTCAGCCCATATATTCCTTGCGGGTAGCCGTGAAGGTTTAGTTTTGGACATACTCCAAGTACTCTCGGGTATATCTGGAGTCCCCCCTTCGCCTAATTGTAATCAACTCACACCTCAAATTTAACTTAAAACGTACCAAGAGGCAATCGCAAAACATTCACTCCAAGCACATGCAAATACATTGATCTTATTTTTTGACTCCATTCTAAGGCATTGGTTATTTTCTTGCTTTATATATATATTGTGTCTCAGCATTGTGCTTTCGTGTGTTCATTTTTGTATCTTGCCATCTTTGATTGTCTATAGTTAAATCTCAAACTCCTAAGTAACTCATTCAGTTTAACATCACCATATTAAGTAATTATCCTTAGTAATTTAATAGGGTCTACCCCCCTTGGCTTCGTTAGGAGTTGAGCCTGAACGGAGGAGTCAAGAACAAGGTGACAGCCTTGACTCGAGACTTGCCCCCAAGGACACACCGAATGGCTTGAAGATTTCTGCCACGTGCCCCAGGTGTGTGAAAGGCGACAACATAGAAGAAAACATCGCCGAAAAATCGCCGATGTCCCGAAAAATCGCGAGATTTTCGAGCCGGCGAAAAAATCGCGATATTTACCTAACATCGGGCTGCGCGAGGTTTAAGAAAAATTGGCGAGTTTTTCAAAAAAATCGCGCCACGAAGGTAAAAATCGCGGGTTGACCTTCGGGCACGTTAAAAAGCATTTGGTCTAGGGTTCCGCTTATCATTTGACGCCGATTCTCTTCGCGGACGCCATTGGAGACGGGGAGGGTAACCTGTAACCAAGAGGGATCTATATTTCACTGCAAGTGCATCATCAGTGCATTGAAGCATTCATCCGCGGCGAGGTAATGGTTTTCGAATTGGTTTATTGCATTTCGAATTGGTTTACAGTGGAGTCGTGGCTGGCCGTTGTATATTTTGGAGTCGTGGCTGTATAGTTTGGAGTCGTGGGCCGTGGCTGTATAGTTTATGGGCCGTGGCTGGCCACTGTCCACAAACCCCGACCCCAACCACGACCAGCATTTCATTTTTTAAAGTTTTTAATATACTATATAATATATATAGTTTATACTATATACTATATATAATATATATAGTATAGTATATACTATATATATATAGTATAGTAACATACCATATATATTACAGACGGGTCGCATTTCAGTTTTTAACATTTTTAATATACTATATATAGTATATACTATATACTATATATATTATATAGTAATATACTATACGCTGATAGTCTGATACAGTATACTACTATACACTGTAATACTGTATAGTATACAGTATATAGTATATACTGTGTACAGTATATACTGTGTACAGTATATACTGTATACTATATACTATACAGTATTACAACATATAGTCTATTACTATATAATATATATACTATATAGTATATAGTATATATGTTATATATAGTATATAATGTCTTTATTTTTAAATTTTAAATTTTAAATTTTTAAATTTTAAATAATATTTATAAATTTTTAATGTCTTTAAATTTTTAAATTTTAATGTTTAAACTTTTAAAGTTTATTTATAAATTTATAAATTTTTTAAATTTTAAAATTTATATAATGTCTTTGACTCTTTATTTAAAAATTTAAATTTTTTTTAAATTTTAAAATTTATATAATGTCTTTAAAGTTTATTTGGGTTTAAATTTTTAAATTTTAATCATAAATTCATAATGTCTTTTTATTATATTAATCATAAATTCATAATGTCTTGTTATTAATCATAAATTTTAATCGACTTTTATGTCTCATATTATATTTGGCATGCCTACATGATATCTATCAGTGTTTTTTCTATATTTATGTGTCAATGTATTTATTTGATGTCATTGTTGCTTTATATGCTTAAAATTATGAAAAAAATGAATATATTTTGTCTTTTTAAATATTTGCCGCGGTTTGCCGATTTTTGCCGATTTTTTCCGCCGATGTTGCCGAGAAGATGTTTTCTGGACCCTTGCCGATTTTTTGCCGATGCCGATGTTTTCTACTATGGGCGACAACACACACCAGCAGCAGAAATCTTCCGAAAGCTGTCTCCTCACTTGAGAAAGTGGGAGAGGTGTGATTTTGGGGGCAAGCACAGAGCTAGGTACTGTCACCTACTCCTAGCTCCTCCATTTAGGCTAACTCCTAACGAAGCCAAGGCGGGTAGTCCCTAACAAAGAGTTTTCTATGGCTCAATGTTTTAAGTTAATTTTTAGATGTTTTTGGATGCGGATGGGTGTTGTTTAGGAGTTACTGTGATTTAAAATGATTAATATTAGGGAGATGATGATTAATCAAAGCAATCCACGTTGCTAACAAGAGATCAGACAGATAAGCAAAGATTCAAAACTTATAACTTAAGCATTCAAATATAATCAATTGAAATGACCCATAGACAGTTGATCAAGATAGAAAATTAATCAAATATAACAAAGGACCAGTGCCTTATGGAGTCAAATAAATGCGTGAAATAAAGTCTAGGAATCAAGCGAGTGAGTATTAGGTTTTGCAAGTGCTCTTGGTAGATTTTAAAAGTTTTTGATAGTGGTCTTGCTTAGAGTGTCAACAAAAGTTTGTCAAAGCCGGGAGACTCTTCTAAGTTCCCTCTGTTGAAGACATGTCGGGCCCGCCCAGTATCCCAGGCCGGTATCGCCAAGATTGACCAGCTAGCCGAGAATCTAAGACAGCGGGAGGTTCCGGCGCCTCTACTAGGAAGTACTTTAGAAGAATCCCTACAACGTCGGTGCGTTGGTTACGGGTGTTTAAGTATTATTAGATTACTCTTGTAGGGTTTAAAGATCCAGTGTCATTTCTGGGTATTCCAATCTGAGACCGGTCAGAGCATACTCCGGCAAAGAGGAGAGGGATTTAATTAATTAAAAGGGGTGTGTGTGTTGAAGGTTTTATTAAGTTGATTAATTAAGACTCTCCGACAGAGAACGCTCTTAACCCGTCTTATGACAGTGGTTTAAGAGACTTAGCTAATCTAGATGAGACTAATGCAGAGATTATGCAAACCTAGGATGCTCTCCGATAGAGAGTGCTCTTGACTTGTGTTTTTGCAAGTTCAAGAGTCTTACTTAAGAGTTAATTGATTAAACAATGCGAATAAAAAGCAAAGATGACTTATTAAACTCTCCGACAGAGAACAACTCTTGATCCATCTTATGGTGTGATTCAAGAGATTCAAGCAGTTGATTTACTTAGAAAGATAAACAATTTAAAAGAGTAATCAAATTAATTAATTAATTAAAAGTGATGGATTAACAATTAATATTCTAAGCATAAGATGCAAATGATGATAAAAACAAGCACATCTAATCTAAGCATGTAAAAGATGGACGCAACACAATCCTCCCCAAATGGGGGAGGATGGGAGTGGGAACTTAAAAACCCCACTCAAACAAAAGATGTTTTATTAAAATTATACAAATTGCCTTTAGGAATTAAATCCTTGAAAGGACTTTCAAAGGAAAATATACAACTCTATTATTATTGCAATTTGCATAAAAAGGAGAGTGATTTACTTTTACTTGGACCTTTTTCTTGAAACTTGCCAAAAGAGAAAAGAAGAAGTTTGAATGAGAGCAAAAGAACAAGGCAAAAGAACGCTGAAATAAAAGGAAGCATAGGGAAAGAAAGAGGGAAGGCAAAGAGGAAGTCAAAAACAAGAAAAATGAGGAATAAGACAGTGAACTAAGAAGCTAAGGGATGAACAAAATTGAAAAAAACAGGACAACGAACAATGAAATAAGTGGCTATCATAAAAAGTGCAAAACGAGACAACAAACAATGAAATAAGTGGCTGTGATAAAAAAGTGCAAAACGGGACAGCAAACAATGAAATAAGTGGTTGTCATAAAAAGTGCAAAACGGGACAGTGAACCATGAAATAAGTGGCTGTCATAAAAAGTGCAAAATAGGACAGCGAATAAAAAGTAAAAGAAATGACCAAAAACAAGGTTAAAGGAAGCCCAAAAACTAGGGCAAAAAGAGACAAACAAGAGAAGAAAGCTAGGGCACACTAGGGCTTGTCCAAAATGGAAAAAATGGATGGTAAAAGAGAAAAAAAACAGGGCAGCGATGAAGAAAAAATGAGAAAAGGCAAACACGTCAAAGATGAAAGGGGCTAGCAAGTAAGGAAACAAAATAAGTCAAGGAGCAAAGGGAGAACTAGAGGAAGGAAGTTCGGTAACCAAGAAGCATTTAAATTTATGAAAGAATTTGAGATGGAACTTTGGAGGAAGATCTCCTTGTTTTTTCCTCTTGGAAAAAGCCAAACTCTCTGTAGGTCCTGAAAGTCAACAATGTTAGAAGGTTCTTATGATGATGGAGATGAGTTTGATGCAGCTGAGCTCGCACCCTTCTCCAAATGGCGAGATCTGTAAAGACAATCCAACTTGATACCCAGTGAGATCAAACAATAAAAACTAGTATGTTAGGAATATGCAAATCAAGATTAATACTTCATATAACTGAATATTTGTACCCATCTAGATTATGATAAACTTTGCATAATAAACCAACTTGACAATAGCAAATGGTAAATCTTATGTTCTAATAATAAACTTCTAAAGCTAGTTGTTTGATTCAACACATAAATAACAAATTGAAAACATGGAAAGAGATCACCTCATACAACACATCCACCAATGAAGAGACAATCTTGTAGACCTCCAAACTCGAAAAGCTTTATTCAATAATATAATGATTACAATTTTTTGCAGAGTTTCTATGCCCAAAAGTCCATCATAATAGAGCTGAAAGAGCCTCTATTTAACAAATGAGAGAGTGCTAAGACCCTAAAACCAAAAAATCAACCCTAACCAGCTTAGCCACCTAACAAAGAGCCCATACCTAAACCTGAGAACCGGGAGTGAGGGGAGGCCTCCACCCAAGCAAGGCGCCCCCACTCCAAACCTGTGCACTGAAAACAAGCCAAGGATGAGGCCACACGTGTGAGTCTTGATGTAGGTAAGCTCATCCTTTAGGTCTGGCAGGAGCCTGAGCTAGGTTTGGGAAGCCCGCTGATGGTGTAAGCTTCAGTCTTCACCTCGATCAAATCACCAGACCAATGAGAGCTCTCCATCTCATCTTTAGCTGGAGATGACATGTCTGATAACTGATAATAAATTAATTGCTCTCTTAATGATGACTGAAGCTGAGTTATGATAACTCCAATCATCATAAGTGTTCCATGAGATGTCATTTAACCTTTTATTTTACTGAATTTGGATTAATTTGGAGAGTTTTAGTTTTCTCCAAAATAATCATTTTTTTAATAAAAATCATTTTTTAATAAAAATCATTTTTTTACTCAAAACTGACTTTTTGAGTAAAAAGGCATTATGTGTCCGATTGCTGATCTAAAAGCTGGTTCTGACTGACTGGCTAATCAAGAATTATTTTTGGCTTAAGGTTAGAGTCATCAATCACTAAATTCGGAGTCCGGATCACGAACGGGTTTTTTCCATTCAATTTATGGAAAAATTAACCCAAAAAACTTAGGAAAAGTAATTAAAATTTAAAAATTTAAAAATAATTTTTCACTGTTCAAAAAAGATTTTTTCGAAAATTGTGTCCAAATGACTTAGGACACGACCATGATCTATCTAAATAATGTCTAGTAGGCTCATAACACTTAGTTGGGCTCTAATAACCCTCCAAGGCCCAAAATTCAACATCGAGCATTCCAGCTTTGGAGGAAGCGGGAGAAAACCTCTTCAATTATACTCGACTAAAGGCAAAGCATAATTGTTAGGAGCAAAAAACTCCCTAGATACCCTATTTGAGATTCTACATCTCAGGAGACCGAACCACTAAAAAATATCCTATTAGCACATTTTATTACAAACCCCACAGGGCCATGGTCAAAATTATTCAAATAAAAAAGTGACTAGCCAATATTGGCTAGACAAGCAGATGGATCAACTGATACACTGGAATCAGACTTTGAACAAGTCTGTCAACTTCCGGCTCCTCAGGTAACCCAACTATGGTACAAAAAGTTGGATAACAAGGTTTTCGCCCTCGTCCTTGTTATAAATAGGCCCCTTTGGCCTCATTTTGTATGAAGCTTGGCACAGATGAGTGTAGCAGCCACATCTCTTCCCAAAGAGAACTACCACCATTCTAGCAATTGTATTACAGTCTGTTTTATTTCCGCCATTTAATAGAATGTGTTTCCTGTATCTCTGTTATCTTTGCAAAATGGCTGTGATTATGATTCAGTATCTATTCTTTCATTTTGTTCACACATAAATCCGGATCAGTGGTATCAAAGCAATCTGCTTCTTGATTGTTTCTCGGCGCATGTCCCCGACAAGGTCCGGGTATAGATAGTTTGGTTTCAAACTAGTTTCACTTGATCACTCTCGCCATCCCAAATGGACTTCCATGGGAGAAGAAAAGAGAGACGACGGAGCAGTACATCCTATCAAGCCGCTGCTCGAGGAAGCCCTCAAGCTACAGAGAAACGAGATGATGGATAGTTCTACCCAAATCCTTCTGCAAATGCCAGCAGCGGCAAGTGCATCTTCAACAAGTAGTCGGTTCAAGGATGCAAATCCCTTCTAGGTACAAGTTAACTTTGATATTCTTTTATTTGAAGGCCATATCGATGCAGATGCCCTAAATAATTGGTTGAATGTTTTAGAAGGGTATTTCTTTGTCCACAATTTCTCCAACAGGGAAAAGATCACATTTTCTCTCCTTAAGCCTGTCCCCCATGTCCAAAATTGGTGGGGTACTTATTGGAAGCAAAACTCATCATATGAGTCTAGAATGTTTGAGAAAAATCCCACTTGGGCCTCTTTCATAGATGTCGTGAAGGAACAGTATTACCCTGTGGGAAACTATGATGACCAGTACACCAAATGGACCATTCTGCGCCAAGAGAGGGACCAGACGGTGTCGGAATACACCAACAACTTTCATACCTTGTGTACAAAGCTGGGTATCAAGGACTCCGAGCGACACTTGATACTGAAATATCGCAGTGGTCTACATCGGTACATCTGAACTAAGATGGACTTCCTTGACGTCTCTTCACTTGGATGTGCCTATTAGTATGTTGTCAAAACCAAGGAGAAATTTCGACAAAAGAACAAGCGAGACTCTGGACCTGCGAATCCACCGCAGAAGCAAGGCAAGGGAAACACTGGCTTGTAGAACATGGGACAAAGAAAGGACAACCAGCCCCCACCAGTTTGAAATTTAACCATAAACAACCATAGATGACAAGATACAAAAATGAGCGCACGAAAGCACAATGCTGAGACAGTATAAATATATAGCAAGAAAATAACCAGTGCCTTAAAAATGGAGTAAAAAAGAAATCAATATACTTGCATGTGCTTGGAGTGAATGTTTTGCAATTGCCTCTTGGTACGTTTTAAGTTAATGTGAAAATATGAGTTGATTAAAATTAAGCAAGGGGTGGACTCCAGATATACCTGAGAGTACTTGGAGTATGTCCAAAACCAAACCTTCACAGCTACCTACAAGGAATATGTGGGCTGAATGGAGTCTCTGGGGCTATTGTTCATAATGCACCCGTTAGGGTGTGACAGAGATCGACGCCCTAAAATCACTTTTCAGAAGTTCCCGCTTCCTTTGGGTATTTTGCCACTGTAATGGTTTGATCTAGGTGTTGGATTTTCACCTGATGGTTTGTCAATTTGGGAAAATGAATCCTAATTATACTAGTCACTCAAATGCTTTTGATACAGCTTGACTGATCGGACAAACCGCAGCAAAGTGCAGAGCATACGCACCGAAGTTTTGTCAATTTTAGTAAATTTTGAGATGGATGTTCTTGTTAAAAAGAAAACCCTCCAGGAACCTCTTTCGATCCAAGTGGACCTCAATCGATGAATTAAGGAGGGGTTGATTTTATTATGGTTACTGAAACAAGTGATGATAGCAAATGAAACGTAAAAAGATGAGCAAACCACAATTTTCTAATTAGGCTACCACGAACCTTTCTTCACCTTTCGGCTCAAAAGGAGGCTCGTGGGGTAAGTATTAAAGTTACTTTGAAAACAATAGAAATGGAATATGGAATTGATTTTATATCAAATTATACTACCCTGCAAATTAATACTACGCTAGATTGAAAAAGATGAACGAAAAGCAAAAAATGACACGGACACAAATCCCCCCCGGGGGGATGGGGAATGGGCTCGAAAGAGCCTATTCAAAAATTATTTTTATTACCAGCGGTTACAATATCAGCAAACTGATATGATGCCTCTTAATTCTTATATAGAATGAAATCAAGAGCTTACAAAGTACGAAAATTAAAGATTTCAGTCAAAAAGGGAGACCCCTGGGGAGATTCAGAGGCCCAAAAGCCACTTTCGAGCAGCAGCTCCTCCTTTTTTCTGTTATGCCTGCTAAAAAACAACAATCTTATTAGACTGAAAGATGCCCAAAAGCACTCTGAAATTACCTTTGGGTCAGCTTACTTTTAACCAAAAAATGCTAAGTAAAAACTAGTTAAAAAAAGGGTAAAAAAGGAACCAAGGAAAGCAAGATTTCCTTGGGATCTTGGCTTGCCTTTTAGGCAGCCAATATGATGTGCACTGATTGTTAGATTTATCTTTTATAACAGCAAACATAAATCTAATGCATGTAAGCTACCAATTTTCTTTAAAATTCCATGCAAAAAGGACGATTTCCCTAAAGCTAGATCTAGAATGCTTATGAAACCTTTTAAGAGCAAATTTTAGACTTTGGGCTTTGAAAAGATAGATCTATTTTAAATTTACTTTTAAGATGATAGATCTAAACAATATCAAAGCTATGAACAAAGTAACCGGGTAAAAGAGTTGATTTTGAGAGAGGAAGAAGAGGAGAGAAATGCTGGTAGCCTTGAAGATCCACAGTGGAGCTTTCAGGTGGAATGTCGAGGGACTATGCCTTTGGAAGGTTTTGGAGAGAGTGAAGAAGCAAACTAGATCAGCATCCTCTCCAATCTAGGAACCTGCAGCTCAGCTGAAATAAAAAAACTTGCCGAAAAACTTGTGAGATCCAATTAGTAAATACACAGAGATTCAGAATAACATGCATATAAGCTTATAGAACATGCTGAATCTAGATCTCTAAACATGCATCAAAGGAAAGAGATGGCCAATAAACTTATTGAAAAGCACATTTCCTATCAAGATAATAATAAGCTTATTATCAATCTTAACAACGGATCTACAAGCAATTAGCAAATCATGAACACAAATACAGGTTACCTCAGTAAAAAAATAGCAATGATCATCCACACATACAATGGCACAACACCATCTTGCCTCCAAAGCTTCTCTTTATTTCAAATGAACAATAACAACAGTACAATAGTAGCAGCACCTCAATCCCAGTTCTAACTAGCTTGGAAGAGGCTGCTGTGCTTGAATATATACAACAAACAAGGAGATCCATCCCAGGGGGGGCGCAAATCCCAATGAAACAGATCAAATCAACTGATGGAGAGTCAATCAATGCAGATCTAAAGTTGAACTAAGCCTACTTGTCAACCGGGGGCCTGATTGAGCTGACACATCAACCCATAAACCAACACATCAATCCATAGAGCACCCAGGAGAGTCCACACGTGTGGAGGAGAGAGAGAGGGCACAATTCCCCATGAAGACAGCTGAAGATCAACTCTGGATCTGATTTGATCACCTCCTTCAGTCAAGGATTTGTCAGATCTAGTCAATTTGGTTCAGATCTGACTGATTTCAATCAAATCGGCTGAGAATCCACTGATTTATGATTTTGGATTTGCTCCATTATTCATAAATTTATTAATTAAAATAATCAATAATTGATTTTTGGGGCTTTTTGACCTGAGTGATGGAAAATCACTCAAAACTAAGAAATAGTGGGTCCATGGGTTTACATGGTGCTCTTAGCTTGAAAATGAGCATCTACATGACTGAAACTGATTATTTGGCCCACTTTTATTACAAAATCAATTTTTCCAATTAAACTATAGCCTAAGTTTTGGAAAATTTAAATTTTAATAAAAAACACTGAAAAAACTAAAAATTAAAAAAAATTAAAAAACCAAGGGGGACTTAGACATGTTCATATGACTCGACCATGATGTCTAGCATGTTTATACATTGACACATAGACTTTAATAACCTCAATAGGCCTAAATGCCAAGCCGACCACCCCAACTTTGGAGGTATGGAGTGAAAAACTCAGAAATTATCAGTCGTTTATTCAACAACCAATAATAACCAAGGGAAAAAAACACCCTAGGCTGATCGGATTGACAAATAAAGTCTAAGAGACCGAGTCTTTTACAGACACTATCATGCTAGAACATTTATTACAATTCCCCCATGGGGTATGAACATGTGATATAGTACAACAAGCACTTCCCAGAAGTACTTCCAAAGGTCTTCTGAAGTCTGAACAAGTTATCCTTGTCCGGTTCACCAGGCTCACTTGATGAAAAACCACTAAGTACAACTTAGGTGGTAACAGTTAGCATAACAAGCCAACCATACGGTCCAAATGAAAATATGTACATCATGCATGTCTAGGCATTCACTAATCGGACCTTGGACTTGAGCTCCGCAATAGGAATCCATACTAGCGTATTTACATCATTTGCATAATTTTGGTTAGATACATTCCAAGTCAAAACTGGGGGTATTACATTCACCCTTTGCCCTACTGCTAGATGGGATAAGGATATTTAGATTCCTAATTAATGCCCCTTGATAGGGTTGTGCAAAAGATAAGAAAATGGGTAAATAATGGCTATCTAACAAGCCAATGTTTAAGGTTTATTGATCAAGCAAAATGTAAGCATAGACTTTCTTGGCCCTTGAATGCCTATGTTTATCAATTTTCCATAGCTCCTTATGTTTGTGTTGGTAAAGATGCCCCTAAGCTTAAACTCATGCTCATATGTGAAAGGGATGTGTAGGATAGTCTGCCTGTAAGACAGGATGTTCAGGCAATTGAGTGCTTCGGTGGATGTGCATATGCCAGAGCCAAGAACACCCCATCAATGATTTACAGTTAGTTAGTATCAAATGTTGAAAACAAATGCAAATACCCTTGTGTGTGTAACAGGAAATGCTAGATATTACTCTGTAATGTCAATTGATGTGACCCCATATGTTTAAATGATGCACATGTGATGAGTACATGTAAGCAAGAAAGGTTTATAAAAATAAATAGATGTAGACAAGGCTGAGCCAAAGTTTGCTATGTTTTGGGTATTGTATAAAGGTATGGCCACAAGCCCGTCAATGAATTGTAAATCTAAGGTGTGAAAGCTGAGCCAAAGTTCGCTATGTTTTGGGTATTGTATAAAGCTATGGCCACAAGCCCATCAATGAATTGTAAATCTAAGGTGCGAAAGTTCCTTGTTTATGAGGGGAATACTTCACATCGTTGATTTAGGACTCAATGGCAATGAGAGATCTCTCCCTTCTGTCAGGCCAATGAAGAGTCATTGAATAATTGCATCAAACAAAAGCTTTTTGGGCTAGAGGGGATTTGAGTCCAAATTGACTATATGGACCTTACCCTCATGGAATGATTGTAGTTCCCCAAAGAGGGGTGATACCATCATAAACACTACATCTAACATGGGCAACAAAGGATACTTAGTTTAGAGTTCTCTGTAAAATTGCAATCTATAGTGAGGCAACAACTGAGAGACAAGGGTTAATTAGGAAGAATTATTTGCACCAAAATCTTTATGGATTCCTAGGATGGATTTGGGGTGTAAGTCCCCACATCGATGTGATAACATCCTCCCTTACCCCAGCACAAGCAACGTTGATGATATCAGTGTCATTCCTAGGGGGGGCTCTAGATTGTGGTCGTTATTACTACAATGGCATATCTCTATGGTGGGATTTCATTCCACATTAATATGAGACAAGGGTGGTTTATGAAGAATTACTTGCACCAAAATCTTTATGGATCCCAAGGATGGCTTTAGGGTGCAATTCCCCACATTGATGTGATAACATCCTCCCTTACCCCAGTACAAACATCATTGATGATATTGGTGTAATTTCTTGGGGGTCCTCTAGGTTCTGGTTGTTATTACTACAGATTATTACTACAAAGGCATATCTCTATGGTGGGATTTCTTCCACATTAATACTTACTCTACTCTATAGTGACAATATATTGAGCTAGACAAATGGGTGAGGACACACCTTGCCTAAAGGCACTACCGTGGTCTAATCAAGGCTTTCAGAAACCCACTTTGTAGCTAAGTCACCGTGTTCGGCGATTTTTCGACTTCAAGTTCGAAAATCGCCGAATTTCCGACCATGCCGATTTTGTTCGATCAAAATCGCCGTTCAAAATCGCCGATTCGAACTTCAAGTCGATTTAAAAAAAAAATCGTTCAAAATCGTTAAAATTCGATTAAAATCGTTGAAAATCGTTTAAAATCGTTGCATGTTCGTTTAAAATCGTTTTTGAAACCCAAAACCCTAAAAGGGCTCTCCACGGCGCCGATATTTTAATGCTAACGGTGGGTTTGCAGAGTTTTCACGCGGGCGAGAGTTTTCAGTGTTTTCACAATGGGTTTGCAGAGTTTTCACGTGGGCCACGGTCAGAGTTTTCAATGTTTTCACGGTGGGTTTGCAGAGTTTTCACGCGGGCCACGGCCAGAGTTTTCAGTGTTCACACGGGCCAGAGTTTTCAGTGTTTACAGGCTACAGCCTACAGCAGTGTTTCACGGGCCAGGGTTCAGCAGTGTTTCAGGGTTCAGCAGTGTTTCACGGGCCACGACGAAGGGTATATTTTTGCTTTCTATGAATTTTTCGATGGTGTTGAGTGGGAGGCTATGGAGTTTCATTTATAATCTTTATTTCAGTTTGTATTATTGATAGGAGTGTTGTATGTATTTGCATTGTTAGTGTAAGTTTTGTATTTGTTTGTGTTTCATGACATGTGGTTTAAGCGTAAAGAGTCTCATCTCTTGGTCGTAGGAACAAACTTGGTAATAAGTCTGTAGACATTTATGTGTGTTACATGCTTGGACAACCCTATATATATTCTTTTTTTTATTATAATTTTTTTCTTTAGAATATATATATATATATATATATGTATGAGTGTATTTTAAGTCATGTTTTTAAGAGTTTGATTGCTACCATCCAGTGTTTCATATATTTTTTAATTTTCATATATTTTAAAAATTCGAACTTAATGCCGAATTTTATGCCGATTTTTATCGCCAAAATTTTAAGTGCCGATTTTTTGCCGAATTTCAAGCTCGCCGAATTCGAACACGAACTCGAACCAGGTGACTTAGCTTTGTAGGATCCATTTACTCTAGGGATAGTATATAGGTAGGTTAGTTGTGCATCCTGGACTTGACAATATATTGACCAACCCGGGCTTGAAAGAACGGGGAGGTGATCTTCCTTTTGCTTTCAAGGATACTAAACAGATAGGTCAAGTCAAATGAATAACAGAGTAGTTGAAGCAAAGTGAAGGTAGAAACTTTAAGATATCATCAAAGATCTTCCCCATCTTCCCCATTTTGATGGGGACAGAGTGAAGCATGCCCATGAACCATGCCTGCATCGATGGCGCAGAGCTCATCTACTACGTAGTACAAAGTAGAGCTTCCTGTAATTAGCAAGGATTGATGTCTTGCAAATGTCAAATCTCGTAAGTTTTTGAGGAATATCTAGCTTCCCCCCAGGGGCAGGAGGTGCTTGAGACGCTCCAAGGATTGTAAGTGTAGGGAGAAAGGAAGAACCCCCAAGTACTTACACTAAAACTTGGTCTAGGCAGTCCCCCGACAACACAGGTTTGGATAAACAGAGTTCTTGAAAATATTGGAGGATATCAATTAATCCAGCAATACTGCAAAATCATAGTTTTTTTCACAGATCAAAGTTTTTAAAATATCTTCAGTAGCATTTTTGTAAAGAAAAAGGTTGCTGCAAAAGAACTAGTATTCGATTTCTGTACTTCAGAGGATATAGCTGCTAACATATTTTCATGTGCTAATTTTCGATTATGTAAAAATCTGGTCAATGAGTTCACAACCAAAATTAATAGTACTAACTGATCAATAATAGTTCTGATATCTGTGATTTCATGGATTGAACATGGTACTTTTGATATGGTACTCTGTTTTTTTGAGGACAGCTGGGTTGTTTCTTCATCCGGTGGTTGTGATATGATTTGGGGTAACAGTACCCAATGTTTGTATGGGGTCTGAACTTTGTTTACAAATATGCCTGGCATATCTACAAAATGTAATTTTGTCTCTCTCTTTATGCTTTTTTTCCTTGGAAAAAAAAAATAGTTCTGATATCTACAGATAATTGTCTTATGTGTGTATTAAACAATAGCTCTACTCAGGTCACTATTGTCTGTGATGCAACCAATCTACCATTTATGTAGGGACAAATGAGAAAAGTGAGACAAAGCAAAGTCTAGAAGGCTGGTCTGATGTAACTCTCACTTTCATTTGCTTCGTTTTTCTTGACGTATTCTCATTTCTCAATAAATCTCCTGACTAAAACTCCTAAAACAAGAATGATATGGGTACTTTTGCGTATTTGCCAGCATACAAAATAAACATATATCACAAGAAAAATCCATGGACGTGAGGATGAACATATGTATTTTTACATCACAATTGTCTAAAACCAATGAGCTGACACTAGCTGAATAACATTGCATCACTCACTAATTTTTCTAATGGATGGGGAAACTTGATAAACAAACAGGAAGGATCTTTAAGTCATAGATACTGTACCCTCAAACAAAACAAAATAATTACAAAAAAATTGGATGCCCCTAAACTAACAACTTTGGCGAAGCAACAAAAATGTCTTCATCTTATGTCACTGCACTGTCATGGACAATTTCACAATAACAAATGTCATATACACATCACCACCCTCAGATGGGGGGAGCTATTGAAATATGCGATGTTGAAAGCACCAGCATTGAAGAAAAAAAATAAAGGGTTTAGATTTTCTATTAGTCCCATTACCACATGTTGGGGGATTTCTTTAAGTGCAAATGGCATAGCACCTGTTGCCATCCTACAGTGATACAGATAAAGCGTAAGGAATGGCCACTTTATCATCCACTGAATTCTCTACCATACAAATACAGCAGTCTCTTAAGATTACCAAATTAAGATGTAAGTGAGAGGTAAGGAGCATGCTGGAAACTATTATTAAACTGCAATATCCATATTTTCACTCTAAAGTGAAAAGCAAAAGGAAATGAGCGTGGTTTATAATATTGCAACAGCTTTGAAAGTTTGAAGACTATGCGATTATATTACCAAATATGTAGGAAACTCGATATAAAGGAATCTGAATTGAGCACTAGAGAATTTGAATCAACACTTCATGTCCAAAAATCTGTAACATGTCATGGTCTGAACAACAGTTCTAGGAATAATTCTGCATCCAACAACATGTTGGCAATTTAAAGAACGGGTAGCCTCATCTCTTCCAGTTTTCTTTATTCATATCTATACTACATGAGTAATAGCAGTAATTTAATCCTCAACTGGTACGCTCAATCCATATGCAAATTTGGTCACTCTTCATCTCCAAATAAAGACAGCAGCCACTGCACCATTGTCTATCTAAGATTCACATTTAATGGTGGTTTTGCAGGGTAAATCTCATGTGTTTTGCATAACTAAATACTCAATAGTACATTTCATTTGCATCATTTAGTATTATTTGCTTGCTGCTGTTGATGTTGGGCCAATTGCTGCTGCTGTAGTTGTTTTACTTGCTGCTGTTGTTGCTGCTGTAAAGCCATTGAGTTGTAGAAATCCATATTCATGTTCATGTTCATGGACTGTGCAAAAGACAAAGGGGCCACCAACAGACCTCTTTAGGTTTTATCCATTACATATAAAAGCAATATTAAATGTCTTGAGATTAGTTTGACACAGCCTTCTATTAAAAATTATGACTAAGAGGCAGATTAACTAAGATGACTTTGTAATTTATTAGCCAATTTACCTTGTATGCTACCAATCTTTCTATGAAGCCCAACTTGTTGACGATTTTGAATAAATTGTGCAGATTCTAAATTATCTCTTAACCTACTTTATATGAATTGTAATTTAAGATATTCTGCCAGAGAAAATATAGTATAATAAATTTGCAGTTAAAGATAGTAGGAAAGTTGACCATTGGTGTGTGGTTTAATAGCAAGTTGAGAGGTGATCCAACTTGTCTTAACACTGAGACCCAGCTTCAAACCCCCCAGTGGGCGCCAATGAGGTCAGGTGCAAGGCCAGGGTGACCTGGCTGAAGAACAGCTATAAGCAGTATTTCCCCTCAAAAAGCAACATAGATGGAACTTGGAAGGGTCCTAGTAAGATTGAGAATAAAGGCCCATGGGAATATGGTCTATTGACAAGCAGTGAGATGATCAGGTTTGTATTAATGCAGAGACCCAGGTTGAAAACCCCTCAAGTGGGTGTGGATGAGGCCAGGTGGAAGTCATCTGTAACTTTGATGGCATAGATACACCCTTCATAGCATGGCAGCTTAGCCAAATGGATTCTATAAGAAGCATTGGCCCAAAAAAGAGAATAAAGAAAATCAAGCTTAGCATCTTTGAGATTATTATGAATAGTTATGCAGATATCCCTAGATGAGATTACTTTTGATTTTAATAATTTGCAATCTATTTTTCTGTAGAACAGTAATGAAATTTGGATCAAATACAATGATTACTAGGAAGTTAACAACTGACCTGACGTTGGCAAGCGATGTATGCTCTATAGAGATCTAAGAATGAAGTGTTCCCCATGCGATCATTAGTATCAGGAGATGTAGAGAATCCAGTTGCTGTCATATTGGGCTGAATAAAAGTTGCTGGATGAATTGACCCTGGAACGGCATGGCTGCCTATTGTAGGAACAGGTTGGGCCATTGGTGCCATAGGCACACGTCCTGCTGCAACTGAATTCATGTCCATGATTCCCATCCCCATTCCAAGACCAACACCGGTCATTCCCATGCCTAATCCTGTGGGACCTAGAGATGCCAAAAGAGACATCTGCAGCTGCTGCATACCCAAGGGCATCATCATAGGAGGCATGTTCATTCCATTTCTCAGAATCATCATCTGCATCATACCATGAAATAGCATTAACAAAGTCAAGTTTCGGATGGGCAACTTGCAGGTTTCCTCAGCCTACATTCTATGTAGAGAAAATTGCCCTAATCGATGCTACTATTGCTCCAAACTGAGCAAGCAAAGATATATATCTAAGTACACCTGCAGTTGTGCTTGGAGATGCTTCAAGTACTCAATTGCCTCATCTAGCATAGAAGCTTTGTCAGTCTGCAAAATTACATATTTGTTATGCACCAGAATACGCAGCTCGATAAACATAATGTTTAAGCATTGTAAAAGGTATTCCAATGCTGCCTGGAAATTTCTCATCATAGTGCATGTGTGGACGTACAGCTGATAACTTGCATAAGGACAACTGATTTTAGGATACAAACAATGTTTTGATTACATAGCATTTTCAGAGTAGTTTTAGCTCCTTAGATGAGCTATATAAAGGGAATTTGTCAGGGTCAATAGGCTCGTAACATCTTTTATCTCAAAATATGCAGGACAAATGTCCCAAGGAATAGGGATTATATTACCTTGCTTGAGTTGGGTATCAATTTTTGTAAAGCCCTCATCCTTTCATTTATTCTATCTCGACGCCTCTGCATGATTCAAGAAAAACACCTTGAGAAAAATAATAAATACGATTGATTGGTGATCACATGGGCAATATTATTTTGTTTCAAGAATGTAGATTTTATGATTATATTTTTCTTAACAAACATGCAAATTCAGTGTCAGAAAACAAAGGATAATTTATCTGCAAAATCTATCCAGATTATTAGCATTGTCAAACATTAAGATTACTATCCAGAATCAGCGCGAAGGGAGAGTAAATTATGGGCAGAATTTTTCTGACCATCATCAGAAAGACACGTTTGCTGCTGATAATTTGAAACCCCATTTGTATGTGGACCGTGCATTTTGTGTCTGACCATTATTAGGAAGACGTGTTTACTGCTAATATTTGGAACCCCATAATGTGAGACAAGATGGAAATTACATGGAGAAGACAAATTGCAACATACCCTTTCAGATAGGTTATGAACAGCTGCAGCTCTACTCCGGTTACTAGAGCCAGACCGTCTCCCAGTCTGTGGTTTCTTTGCTTGGGCAGACTCGTTATCATCTGGGTCCTGGGTAATCAGAACATATGCACTGGAATTATTTTCAAGAATCACTTGATAATCTGTATGCGTCAGACAATTCTGAAATCCAATCAGTATAGAAAGATAATGCCTTGGGAAGAATAATAGCTATTCAAGAGAACAAATATATGCTAGATATCCCCACCTACCTCTGATGCTTCTAGTTGAATTGATAAGCCCTAGATGCCGGCATGACCTCATTCTGTTTTAAAGTTGCTTACTTTTCATAGTTTGATAAGGGAATGTTTGCAATGTTGATAGAAATGCATATCCACAAAGACATTGTATATATGTTTGTATTTCCCCGACAGGCAAATATAGTCAAAGACGAAGAGTTCATCAGTTGGTTTGGCTGAGGAAGCCTCTTAAATTTTGAAAAAATCGAAATGATCATATATGGGCAAAATAGGGCAAGGCACCAATCATATGTATTGCATGAAAAGAAGCTGCGTGCAACAAGGAAAGCAATAGAGGAGGAGAAAGGTGAAATATTAGGGCTTAAATTTATAATTCATTATAAAAAGACGAGCTATTGCAGTATTGTTTTTACATATTAGCAGAAGAGCAACTGGTGTAGGCTTGATAGATACTTTGACCAACCTCAATGCACACACATACGCATAGGTATAGACATCTTCATGGCAATCTGTAGGCCCATGTGGTGTTCATGGCATCTTCAGATTCCCCAATAAATAGGGCAAGGCACCAATCATATGTATTGCATGAAAAGAAGATGCGTGCAACAAGGAAACCAATAGAGGAGGAGAAAGGTGAAATATTAGGGCTTAAATTTATAATTCATTATAAAAAGACGAGCTATTGCAGTATTGTTTTTAAATATTAGCAGAAGAGCAACTGGTGTAGGCTTGATAGATACTCTGACCAACCTCAATGCACGCACATACGCATAGGTATAGGCATCTTCATGGAAATCTGTAGGCACATGTGGTGTTCATGGCATCTTCAGATTCCCCTCAATAACACTTATACATGGACCTGAGCCACTATATATGTATATGTGAAAGATTGAAATGAAATAATTGAATACGGACCTCACTTTGGCACCCTGAATCTTCTTCTCCACTGAACTTTCTCTTCCATCTCTTACTGCAAGGCTCCTTCCCGCTCTTATGTGTCATGCTATTATTAGGGGATCCTCCAGATGTAGAAGTCAAGGTAACCTCCACGCCCTCGTAGTTTTCTGAAGTGGTTCTCTCTTTCGCAATGGTAGCACTTTCACTCATGCTGTTATTGTTCCCCCGGCTCTGGTCGTCAATAGCTTTGGCAGTTATACAATCATGGTCAGAAGCATTAGTCTCAGAGGTAGGAATGGGCTTCGGATATACCCGAACCATGTTTAGAAGAGGAGGTTGGTTCTTAGATGACAGTGTACTTGCACGACAACTGGAAGGGTAAGACTCATCTGAATTAGCACAGATTCCCCCGCTAGATTCGACGATGCTGGCAGGCATGTTATTCGAACCCGGCAGCTCGACTCCGTTGTTGTGCTGCCTCACACGCTGGCTGTTGGTCGGGCCGCTGGCGCTGCCAATCGTGTGAAGTTGAGCCTTCCTAATCACAGCAGGCTTAGAAAAGTGGGAAAAGTTCATGGAGCCCCCATCCTTGGAGGACTGGAGCTGGGGGTGGGGCTGTCCGTGGACCGGACTAGGACTGGAACTCATGGGTGGTTCTGAAAGCTCCGATTTCATTGGAATTGAATGGGAAAAGGCATATTCCGGCCGAGCAATGGCGTTTGAATCGGGAACCAAGGCATCAGGATCATTGGGTTCTGATGCACTGTTTGAGATTTTCTCAGGCTTTCTGTGGCCTAAGGTCGGTTCCTGTAATTCGTTCAGAGTGCAATTAAACCAGGAAGCCGTTTCCTCATCTATGGGAGGGAGATTTTCCACAATAGCATCCAGCGTACCCTCCACTTCTTTTTCGCTTCCCTGTGATTGCCTTCTGTTGATTGCAGCAGGGTGATCATTCCCCCAATAGCCAGAAGAAGAAATCTTGTGATTATTATGATGCCTGTTCGCTTTGCTCCCCAAGTCCTGCATAGCTGGATGACCATCCTTCCATATCAGCTCTGCCAGCTGTTCATAGTCCGGCCTGCGCAACCAACAGGAACAAGTGTCAGACAAAAAAATTCATTCATATTCAATTTACAGAAGAAGCAAAACTGCACGGTTTTACTCATTCAATTTAACGTCCTTACATAGCAGGTGGAAATTGATCTTCCAGCTCGGTTCGTTGGTCCTCCTGGTCCCATGCCTTCGATTTATTAAAAGAAAACATGTTAAATGGACCTAAACTGCTGGGCTCCGTCTCAGTACTACAAGCAGCATCCCAGGCTGCAGGGACGCACTGTCCCATTACAGGATATATCTATATTCTGCACAAAATCATTATTTCATGTTAAATCTCGCATATCCTTGAAAAAACCCAACTTTCAAAAGAAAAAATGTGTGTATATCTATCTCTGTACTTGGAGCCAAAAATAAGAGTGCCAAATATAAGTGTGTATATCCATCTCTGTACTTGGGTTATAATAACAAGGAACACAAAGCTGCCTTTCTACTGTTGTACGTAAATTGAATTGACAACTATATACACATATTGGATGGTATTGGTGCCCATAATGGATTACTGTACAGTGCCTGAGAAACTCACGAGTATCTTGGGAGCTGTCAAATATTTGGGTGTTGTGCTGATGCACAATCGGCCATTCATGGTAATGATATTCTTAATAACAAGTTCGTCCTCTCGCCATTAGGCCAGCCAAATGTATTCTCGGCCTCTATGTGCATATACTTACTATATTCTCAATTGGGTATGTGTATATTCTCGTTATCCTGGTCTGTAATGAATGACAGCAGATTAACCATTAAAAGAGGAAAAACTACGGCCATCCATAGATAATCATGGCTAAGAAAAGAGACTTGTCATCGACAGACAGTACCTCCAGCCCTACTACTTGCCGGCACTGTGAAAGGCTACAAATATGCAAAATTTGTATGGAGGAATTATCCAAGCCTAACGTTTTTCAAACTTATGGGAGAAATGATTGGAAAATCTTAGTCTTAATGCTGACATTTTCTGTTTTTCCGTCCGGCCACGCCACATGGATTGGTCGTGCAGTATGGTATTAAGACTTCAGGTGGCCACATGTGCCACTGTCATGTCTTTGCATCATGAAATCAAATCAAATCCAAGCCTTTTGGGGAAAATAAGTACAAATGATAAAGTTACAATATACATTATCTCCTTCCTCTGTTTCTGCAACCCAATCTCTCCATACTTACACCTCATCACACAAATATCAAGTAACAAACGCCTGTCATTGGCTCCGTTGTTCCATACACCTCGTTGGCTTGGCTTGGCTGACAGTGATTATCCATTTCCTATCCAAATCCCGCCACCATGCTATTTACAATTACATGAATGAATTACAGTGTTTATATTGGATTTTTCTGTATAATTTACTTTGATTCACCCCAGCGCTTTTACAGACGGTGAGCGGATTCGATATCGGAGGAATCAAATTCTGAGATAAAAGCCGTGGCACAAGTCCCATAGTCAATTGGACAACACACATGTCTTGACAAACTCCCTTTTTTAGAAGGCGGCAAAAATCTAACCACCATTAACAAACAAAAACTCCATCTTCCTGCCTGCAATTTTAATTTTTGGCCCGATTGCTATTAATAAACGCAAACATAACGTCATCGCAGGAGGGTGTGTTGGCGTGGCGATAACAGTGTGCGGATGGATCCGAACCTCACTTTGGTATATGCAGTGAGATCCCGAACGCAGTTTGCGGGATACCATCTTGGGCGGATAAGTCCGTGACTTCCACACGTCCATCTCCGACAGACGGGATTTCTATAATTCTCGCACGGCAGCTGCGAGGGAGTCCAGAAGAAACACTTTTTGGCAGCCACACCACAAAAGATGAAAGATGATATGCCAGACGTGATCAGAATGAAATAAATGGGATTGTGATTGAGGCTGTTGTCGGATATCCAACACCATCTTCAATACCTTTGGTTTTCCTTATTTTTTAAATTTGCTCCCTTTTTCGTGGCCTAAAACCTGTTTCTTTCCTTCCAAGATTTGAAACCAATCATGATGATAGCTCATCAAGGTTGAATAGCTGTATGATGTATCCTTTGACTCTCACTTTAGATCGTTGTCGATTGCGATTACCCACGGTGAATTGTTAAAGGCTTTGAATGAATGGTTTCTCACACCAGATATTTGTTAGTCCCTGCCAAGGCAGGGATCTATAGTGATCGGTTTGGTCATTCAAATTAGTCCCTGCCAGATATTTGTTATGGTTTTGTAATTTGATAATATAAAGGATTCAAAATATATTGGATGATGCTTTTATAAAGTTCCAATTATTATGGGCGGGTCCAAAAGATGTAAGTCTTTCAAGTCTTAGTTATTGGATGTAAAGTCCAAAAGATGCAAGTCTTGATGTCTTAGTTATTGGATGTAAAGTTTTGGATTGTATCTTGAGGTTGTATGATTTGTCGAATTTAGTTGGATATTTTTAATTTTATTGTTTTATTTTTATTAATATTACATGTAATGAAAGTGAAGTAAATTATTTAAATTTAGTTGGTCATTTTTAATTTTATAGTTTTACTTTTATTAACATTACATGTAATGAAAGTGAAGTAAATTATTTAAGTTTATGAGAAGTTGATCAACACTAAATCATTTTTGTTGTAGATGGGTAATAAAGATGAGATGTAGTGAGACTTGGTGTTTTGGACCAAGTCTATGATGTGTAATTCATTTTATATTCATTTCATTCCTTAATATTTTCATTTTGGATGTGACTGTGGTTCCACCAATGTGGGAATAAGACTAGCCATCCTATATCTCACCAGGATATGTGGGAATAAGACTAGCCATCATATATCTCACGAGGATATTGTAAATTTGACTGTGGTTCCACCAATGTGAGAATAAGACTAGCCATCATATATCTCACAAGGATATTGTAAATTATACACACCAAGAAGTTGAGATTGAGCTCTATTTTATTTTTCAATCTCCCATCTACTATGATATTCAAGGGAGTTGTGATTGCCAAATCAAAGATGTAGGAGGGAGGGTATTTATATTTTATGATTATCCTTATTAGAGATATTTACACAATATTTATTTCTAATTTGAGAGATGGAAGATCTTCTATATTTTATGATTATCCTTATTATAGATATTTACACGATATTTATTTCTAATTTGAGAGATGGAAGATCTTCAAAGCTCGACGTTACTTTCTTCTACTTAGATACATTTGATAACAGCGGTAGAAAACATCATACAAACAATTTTATAAATTCTAGGACATTTTGGACTTACTGCTTATGTCACTACTATGAACTCAACCAATGCATTCAAATCCAACAATTAGTACAAATGGAAATCACTCCCATGCACACTAAATCCAATCCATCTCACCAAGCCCATCTTATGATCAACTTTATTAATTCCACGAAGGGTTCACTAACCTCCACTCTCAGCAATGCACATAACAATATACTGCACATAGAAATATACTACTCAATTTGATAATTTCACATATTCCCCTTAGCCTAGGTGATTTTCTAAATGATATTATTTAATACTATACATTGAGTCTTTATACAATATGATATCCAACCAGGGTGCTTAATAACACTTTCTAATAGTTAGTAAGAATGACTACACGTAACCCCCAAGGGGTTTGGCTTGTTGGCCACTCCACTTTCTGTTAAGGCTTAGAGGTTGTTAAGCACGTCACGGGTTCAAATCCCCTGGTGCAAAAAGGCGGTTGCCCGTGCTGTGTTTGGGGGGGTCGGGTAGGCTGCTCTGGAGTTATTGTGTTAGGGGCAGGAATCAACCTTGTGTCATGCGAGTACAAAACCTGCTAGTTGTCGATTCCTGTGTACGAAAAAAATGACTACACATAGATACTTACATTTGATTCCATTTAGGTATTTTTAGTTATTTTCATACATCATACTATTTTGCACGTGAACATTTTTTATTTATTTTATTTTAGTTTGTATTGAATAATTCACTTTCTTTGGATTATTTTATGTCGATTGTATTTTAACTTTTTATTTTATTTATATACATTATTATAGTTTTTTTAGTCCATTATTTAATTTTTCTAAACATGATTAGTAGTTTTCATTATTTATATTTTGCTCATTATGATCCTAGTTTCCTAATACACTCTCTAATTACCTTATATAAAAACAAAAAATATATCTATTCAAAATAATGGATGAAATATTGACTAATTTCTTATATTAGAGATTGAGAGAGGTTATACCAGCCTAGATTATGAATTGTGTATTTTTGATAATTTTTATTATTTACAATTTTACTTATTTCCATTCTAACATTCCATAAAAATATTTAATAAAATAACTCAAAACAAGATGAATAACAAAAGTTCATTAACAAATATCTACATGTTTCATAACTATATCAAGCAGTCTTATCATTGAGAAACCAAGGGACCCATCCTTTAAACTCCACTCCAATGTTTTTCATTCATCATTAAGATCTTGGAACTCTTTATGAATGGCATATATTGAGGCAAATTACATGTAAATAGTTTGAGGGTAAGGCATGACTATTGAAACTTCCTTTCAAAAGTTGTCATATTTTTGATAGACTTAGTAATGTGTGGACTTGATTTATATGGGTAAATATTAAGTGAATTGCAAAATTTTAAGAGTAATTATATACTATAAACTCTTTGTTTTAACAAGATTAATGTTTTTAGTATTCTACAAAAATTTAATTAATTATATTTACAATTAACATTTTATAAAAAAGAATAGGAAAAACAAAAAGCCATGAATAAGATTTTTTTAATTTAAGCTAGTCACTTATTTATGATGGTTTATCAATATACAATTAATCTTAGCAATTATCTTATTGTTGTCTTTAAATATTTGGCTATCTATAAAATGGTGAACAAAATGCATGTAAACTATTTTAAAGTTTTAAGTATTTGTTTAAATTAACTAATATGAAAATTATTTATCATTGATATAAATAAATGGCAACTTAAAAGAAAGGGGATACTTTAAATCCATGTGTATAAATTAGAAAGTTTGAGAGTTCTAATGTATTTCTTTCTCATTTATATGAGAAGCATTAACATATCATATTTTTAATTTATAGAGAAGTGATGGAATACTAAATTAAAAAAATAAAACCTATTAATAATAATAGTTGACTAGGGAGGAGTTCAAAATAAAATCTAGCCATATTTCCTATTTTGCTAATGAATTGCTTTGAAAAAGACTTCAAGACGATCTTATTGTAAGTACAATAAACCATTCAAGCATCGGATTCCAAGTTTGATTCTTCTATGCATTGGATAATTGATAAGTGAATATATCAATGGATAAAGAGGTTTATTATTGAATCGTAATGAGTGATAAGGATTGAACTCAATATAGAGTTGTTATAGAAAATAATAGTTATAAGAACATTTTTTTGTTTGGAATATTTTATTATTATATAAGAGAAAGTAGGGTGGTTCTTTTTTAAAGAAAAGTGGCATTATTATCACAATTAGTTATAAAAAAATGTATTTTAATAGATTGGTTGGGTGGTTGCATTGTGTGTATAAGTATTTAGAACAATTAATCTTATATTATAAGGTTGATTGAATTGTGTTTTTAAATACTTAAACATGTTATCAATCAACAATATAAAATCGAATATGTCATTGACACATAATAAATTTTCTATAATAAAAGTGGACCAGGTTGAATTGATTTGATGATACCATCAAAGAGACAAGTCCCATCATTCTTAAATGGGGTTGACATTGAAAAGTCTATGATAAAACACTCACAAATTCCAAAATATATCATATACTTATAGAATATTATAGACCATACATCTCTTTGTTCATTACCACTATATTTTCACACCAATCATGTAATTTTTTATAAATGTTTATGTCATTTCTACAATTCCATATTTTCCCTATATCAATTATTGTTTGTACTTTTATCATCAAATACCAATTTGCTCATACAAACACTATGCTTATTCCCACATGCCAATAATGCTTTAAAAGAAAAGATTTATTTTTATTGCTTTTTTAAACATACCTTTTAGGTTACACCATATAATATCAACACACGTTTGAATTACACTATATAATATCGCTATGCAAAATGTAATCTATAACTACCAAATGAATGAATTTCAACTTTTACATATCTCAATTCATTGATTTGAATTTCAACTTTTACATATCTCAATTCATTGATTTGGTAGTTATAGATTACATTTTGCATAGCGATATTATCATAAACATCACAACTAACCATATATTTATTAAATCTAATTATTAAGTAGTGATATTTTTTTTAAATATCATATTTAAAATTTGTATTTTAAATATAATTAATATAAAACAAGGAAGTGAATATATAGATAATAGAAATTTATATCAAATAAACAGTTTCTAAAAATAGTAATGTTTGTATTTTAACATTTAATAATAAAATAACTAGATTTATATTATATATCCATTTTTTAACTAGATTTAATAATAAAATATCTAGGTTTTTATATTCTACATTTAAAATGAATAAACATGGGGCTTATAAATAAGTATGTATGGTAGTATGTGTCTAACTTGCACTAATAAAAAATAATGTTGGATATTTTTATGTAATGATTTCATTTGTATGTAGGTATTTTACTCTATATGTTGTTATCTCTTTAAAAGCTAAAATAACTATTTTATGAATGTCTATAATTAACTTTAAAAAGTTAAAACAAATTGTATTATTTATGTAGATAGTGAAATAAATCTTATGGGATGAGGTATTTTTTGTTATTGACGTAGATGGTAAATTTATGTAATGAATCATTATGCATGTGTTTTATTTCATAATTTTTCTTTTATCTTCTTAAAAGAAAAATATATATTTTCAAGATAATTTCTAGTATTCTAAACTTTATTGAAGAAAATATATTACATTTTCTTCATTTTAAAAACATATATAATTTAATAATTTAACATTTATCAATTATAAATCACAATTAAAAACATCTTTCCTCATTTTAAAAGCATATGTAATTTATTAATGCATAAGTGTTTAGTAACTAGGTGCAAATATAAATGTTTAAAATAATAAAAGAAAATATGAATGTCATATTTCAAAATTTATAATAATGTGGAGTTCCCTTGGGCATAAACTATACCTTTTAAAATTGCATATGTTCAAATAATTTATTGTATTAGGTCCTTAGGGTCTTCCTGTTCCATTATTTATTGTATCAGGTCCGTAGGGTAACCATATTGATGTTATAGAAGTGAATTTCATTATGAGATAATGCCAATGATATATAATTATCAACACCAATTTCATTAAATACAGACTAATTAAAGACCATATTTATTTGGAGAAAGACCAAGAACAACCCTTTTAAAGACAAAAAATAGTTTTCTAAATCCCAAAATCATTTGAATCATAAATTGCACTCTTGGAATTGAAAATTGCACTTTAGGAATAATATTTTTGGGCTCTATAAAGGTTAATTTGGGAATGTTTTAGTTCAGATTCTATTGAATAATTCTAGATTATACGTCACACCTTTGTTAAATATATTGAAGTTATGGCCTCTATAAATTGGTTAAGTGTAAGTCAATAATTAAGCCACTTGATTAAATATTAATTAATGGATAATTAGAAAGCAAGAGTTGTTATTAACCAAATTCCCAAAACAACATAAAATTAGAAAGAAAAAGTAATCCAATGCCTTGAGAATGAGATAAGGAGATGAATAATAAGCCTCTTTCAAGGGACAACCTCCTTATACAATGCATCACATGCGCAAGACAAAATGAGATGATCATAAAACTAGGTCTCCTTGGTATATATATGGGAGACAAAGGGTAGAATTACAATTAAGGTCATAACCAACCAAGAAAGACAATATTAATATAATAATAGAAATGTAATGACACAATATATGGGGATTAACATTCCCCTCCCCTTCCAACAAGCATTGTCCTCACACTTGATTAAATTTGGATGTTTATGCATGAATTACTCATATTTCCATGTTGCCTCTTCTATTGGAAAGTTATTCCACTTGACGGGGAACTTAATAATTGCTTGATTTTGCAGTTGCTTGTTTCATGTTCTATTATCAATTTCCCTTCTTCACCAATCTTTCGTAAAATAGTATGGGTTGGGATCTTGTCATCGATTACCTTTATTTGACAAAAAACATAGAGGACTAGATGTACATGTGAAGATGGAGGTAACTCCAATTTGTAAGTCATACTTACGATTCTCTATAACATCTTATAGGGACAACAGTATTTGGGTGCTAATTTATTGTCCTTATTTTGATGCTTGAAGGACATATGTTTGTATGGTTGTAGCCTCAAAAATACCCAATCCCCTTCTTCAAATTTCCTTTCACTACAATGTTGATATGTTTATTGTTTCATCATTGTTAACAATTAAAATTTTCTCACCTGACTTGTCTTCAGCCCCATCACACACATATGTCATCATTCCACCTCATTTACACCCCTTGGACATTGAGAAAGCATTAAAATTCTCCAAAAAATAAAGTTAACCTTAAAAGAGACACTTTACAAACAAGTCGTTTATATTCCCTAGATAAGAGTGACTCAAGTTGCTCACATTCCTTCAATAAAAGCATCCAAAGTCACACAAAACCTCCATAAAAGTGTGACCCAACCTTTGAGATTGTTTATTGGTTGTCTTTTCTTAGTGCCCGAAAAAATGGAAGGAAGATTGGAAAGAATCTCTATGTGGCCTCAGTCAAGAGATGAATCATGATCCTATAAACCAAACCCCGGGCTCTCACCATGGCCACTACTCTACTTATAAAATGCTCTCAAAAGTTCCTCATTACACACAATTCACTATCCCTTTGTTCAAGCAGTCATTATGTCATATTTTCCTTCGAGTTGGAAGCCAACCTCTCTTGTCTTCTTTCTCACCTATTAGAGAACCATCTTGTGACATGTGTTCAAAGGATTGCGAGACTGTAAGGAAAACCAGTCGACCCTCCCTTAAACAAATGCAACGACCCCTTTCACTGTGCTTTTTGAGGTGATTATTCTTCGTGTAATATATCATTTCTATACAAAAGAAAGACATTATTTATTATTTACATGATGCTTTTACATGCGTGTTGCTTTCAATTGAAAAATGCAAAATGTAGCTTGTTTATCTTTATGTTAGACATATCTCCCTTTGATTAAATTCTAATTATGCTTTTTATTCTTTTTATTTCCCTTTTGAAACTATGTTGAAGATTGCACAACCCCTTAGCAGGTGCCTTTTGGAATGGGCGTGTGTGAAACAATCATATTTTGTGTTATAGCCAAATTATATTTGAATAATTAGAGAACCTCTTATTGGTACTCTATGTGATCCTCCATGCTTGATCCTTAGCTTTGTCTTTTAAGGATGATGTGATGGAAGGAGGATAATAGACATGAAGTGTCAGAAATGGTGACATTTTTTATGAAGTATGGAAATATGTATTGTGCCACCATTATGTTGAGGGAAACCACTTAACCCATCGTGTTTGTTTATTAGATGCAATGCAACTAAGACACGCTTCTAGGAATTTATTCACAAATTTGTCCAATGAACTACAGTCCCCATTTTATTGTTGAATTATCTTGCATGACTTATGATATGACCCAAAGGGGGGCATATATAGGATTAATGTATATGATATGACCACAAGGGGGGATATATGGTGCTAAATGTATTTGTAAAGAAGTAAATTTTTATTTAATAGTGGTCAGCTTAACGAAGGGGCCTCATGTGCAATGAGTGAATAGTATATAGAGGTGTAGTGAGGTTTTCTCCCCTAACATGTGCAAACACACCTACCCTAGATCAACCAGATCATAGGGTAGAGTTCATGGTGTGAAGGATTTCTCAACTTCGACTTGTAATAACAAATAAAAAACAACAATATTTTTATGATTTTTTTATATATTTTTTTCAAACTTATAAAAACAAGAACAAGCATATATTTCAATAATGTGGGCCACTATAGCCATTTGAGGAAATGGTCAACCGGCTCCACGGTCTGGTTCCCCAATCGTATCCACTAGTGGTTGTCAAAAAGGGGGAATTGATCCAAGTGGGTATGGAGCAAGCTCAACATACACCGTGGGAATGGAAAAAATATGGGAACAATGGTGAAAGGTAAAAAGTAATTTTATGAATAAATGACCAAAAGTAAAAAGTGTTTGTGGTGAGACCTTCACAATGTATTTATAGGATGATCTAAGGTTTTTTTACCAATGGTATCTTATTGTGCATGGCATTTATCCATGGTTTTTGACCCATTCTCATTTTAGGGTTTTTTGGTCCTTTTTTGGAGAGAGTGGGGATAAGACACAATAAATGCTCAACTTCCCTTCATTTATGGAGAAGGAATAAAAATGCTTTAGACCATATTTGGTGGAATTTTAGTTGTGAAGGCCAACATGGAGGAAATAATGGTGGGATAATTATGTATAATTATGGTTAGGACATAGACAGCTAGGTGAACAATTTTTGGTGTTAACAGATTCCCCCCAGATGTGTGAGGGAAGGAGCTCATCGTATGACTGATATACATCATAGGACCAAGGGAGAAATGGTGACAACGTTGGAGAGTCTAGAGAGTACCGCAAAGGAGTGAAGTCTCCTCATTCAAATAGCAGTGGATTTTGGTCTGTATTTCTTCTAAAAAGGGGATGATACATATAATCTCAGACATGTATATGGACGAGGTGGGCATACCCATGCTTCTAACAATTTCTCAATATAAAAATGGGGATCAAGGCTCAAACAATGGGAGTCAATCAATACAGATATACAACTGGTAGTACATAATGGTGGCCTCAATGGGAGGCTAAATACATAGACGGATCTGAAGAACTGGTACATAGGAACAATGGAATTCTCAAGGAATGCAATACCACAACAATTGATACTATGTTGGATCTGGAGGTGTACACATTTGTATGGACTCAATGACTAAGAGTTAGAATCCTCGAGGTACAATAAACAACATTAAGTATTGTAGATACACAGAAGAAGGACAATGAGGGGCTTCCAAACACTGTCACCAACGCAACTCAGAAATCACAAGGGACATGAAACTGCATGGGTCCCATAATAGACTCACCAATGTACTAGAGTCATGTGATGACTGGGGTCTTCGACCAAATGTTGAAGGAATCAATACCCTATTAGAATCTCAATGGTGCGATGATGGAGTTGAAGTCGAGCACGTGAGACACAACCAACCCGAAAGGAACTAAGGAATCCTTTCAAGTGGTCCAAGGAACTCATCAATGAGTTGGATGAAACCAGGATACAGGGACCTCTGGGTCTATCCTATGGAATAGAAGTGTTAGCGTCGATAGAGGGAGACCTGCAGTTACCAAGGCAACGAGGTTTCCTTGATAGAAGCGTGTGGGACAACTAGATATATGGAACAATAAGGAGACTTGGACATTGAATGGGGAACATGGGAAGGGGAGTACGGGGGAATCAAACTTCCTTTGTTCAGAGTATGACGACAAGGATGACCTGGAAACAGATGATACTGACTCATGGGGAGGGAATCATAGCTGTGGAATCGGGGAGATGACTGCAATAGGAGATACTTGGGGAAGTAACTGGAGTAGTGATATCTAGGGGATCCAAGGGAGACTCGTTGCAGAGTACTTTGAACAAAGGCAACCCATTGGGGGAAATACTTCCATAATGATATATATGTGGGAACCAAGAGGCACCATTTGGGCCTTATTCATAGTTTAAGGAGCTCGAAGAAGGGATAGAAGTATGCTCAATATGATACTATCTCGTGGATTTTTGTCGAGGCCAAGATGTAAATGCTCGATGGTGTTATCATGTTTAGAGAGTCTGAAAACATGAAGAAGAATCCAATGTGGTCTCTTTTCCGTACAGTAGTATCCTAAGTTCGAAAAAGGATAAAAGTGTACAAAGGAGAGATCTCCGAGCCGAAAGGGGTAGAGAGACTTCTTTTCCGTAGGTAGTCCAACCAGACCGACAAAGGTTAAACCTACACTGATTGGACGGTCATTCAAATACTTTTACGAACATGAATGAAACCAAGTTTGATCGATGATCTTTTATTTATGAGATGGATGGAAAAGAGCTTAAATACAACCCATGAGTGAGCTTTTTCCTAAGTTATGGTCCCAATGTCTGACAAAGCATAAAAGGATACAAAGGGAAACATTCCTAGCTGGAAGGTGCTAGGGTGGTCCTTTTCTTTAAATAGTCTACGTAGTCCGAAAAATGAGATAAATGAGGCCACATAGACACCCTTTCAAATACTTTAGCGAGTGTGAAAGGAAAGAAGTGTGCTCGACAATCTTTTCATTCTTTAAGGAGTCAAAAAAGAGCTTAACAAAAAATCTGTAATGGTTAGTGAAGCAAGGAGGAAGTGTTCAATGTACCAAAATGGGTGATGTTGTGAACATGGCTGATATGGATATAAATAACAGTGGAACATTGGTGGGGCCTCCTTGCGGGATGATGAATGGAGGTAAAATAAGGCCAAGTTTGCAGTATAGATCGAGTGGATGGCTCTTGAACATGCCAATACAACGAGGTTTGATTTGCATGGTGGCACACAAATTAAGGTGAATCCAGGAAATGGACCAGAAAAAGTAGGGAGGGAGGAAATTTAAAAGGTTGTTTCTTCACCCAAGAGATTTTTTCATGGTGGTGACAACTTCCTAACCTTATAGAGGACTATACATACGCAGACATGGACTATCGGGGAGATCTAGAGATGCCTTGACCTCTAGGACAGGTCTGGGGACCTGATGGTATGTATACATGATGCTTTGTGGTTGCATTCATATATAGCATTGTGATATCTAGATCATACATGTGATAGATACTGATGACATATTGTGTGCATGTGCAGACATGGGACTGCACCCTCCAGCGAGGTACCAACAGTGCAGGGGCAGGGTGGAGGGTTTAGATCCACTTGCTCATGGGCAGAGGAGGCGGTGGAGTGCAACATTGGACTTACTGCGACTAGATGTGGTGTTGGTTATGATGGGCAGACCCGGGTTTACTATACTCAACCAACAACACCCCTAGCTCACTGGCCCTTTCGGCAACAAACCGCGAAGCGGCCTGAAGTCTCACCCGAAGTGATTCTAATGGGCTGGCCAAGGACTCAAGCATCTTGGACCAGGTTCTGTGGCGTCTTTTCTTACGACTCGCAGCTCTTCTAGCTACGTCGGGTCTCTTTCTCTGCGTGTCACGCGACTCCTCTGCTCGCGTCGCGCGATCTCCTCGTCTCGCAGCTCTTCTAGCCGTGAGATATCTGTTCTACTGTCGTGCGGTCCCTTTCCACGTCGCGCACTTTCACTGACTCGCGATGACTCTAGCCTTATCGCATCGCCGCTCACCAGGCGATACGCAACTTCCTCCCAACGCTAAGCCCTTAACCTACGGTATCGTGCACCGCAGCTCCTCTGCCGATGCGGTATCGCCTTCTTGTGATAACCTACTCTCGCGGCTCAGCGCACTTAGCGTTGTTCGTGTCGACTCGCAAGGCTCAACATACCAGGCTGTTCAATACTGCAACTAGTGAGTGTTTCAAGCAAAGCATAAATGAACCCACATACAACATGCCAAAGACTGCAACTTATGTTTATCCTTCTATATTGTTGTAAACTGATTAACACACTCATTCATTAAAATGTAAACAAAGTCCATGAAATGACTGATAAATGCACAAGTAAACATAACACATAAGTCAATCACATAACACTCGATTTTAACGTGGTTCACCTCCAGGATGGAAGTTACGTCCACAGAACTGTGTTTTGATTATAGCTCAGGGGAAGGTAAAACACAGTTCTGCTGCACCGCATATGCAGCTCAAGATCTTCTCTCTTAGATCTCTTTTCTTCTCTATATTGCACTCCTACAATATACTCTTCCCTCTCCGTCGATCCCTGCGGATCGTTACATGCATGCTCTATAAGCCAGCTACTGGTTACAGTAAGATTGCTACCGCTAATAACAGAACCAGAGCTTGGCTTTTACAACAGTCTATGTCACTTCTATTATCTATATCACCCAACAATTGTCTAACTGTCTAACCAACCCTCTAACCAACCAACCAACCCTTTTACAATACAAAATATATCCCTTTATAGGCAGCCCGAAGGTCTTGCCATTACAACATTGTGGGCCTATCCCAACAGTAACCCAAAACCCTAACTAGTGACAGTCGGCCATATCTGTACTTGAGGTAGCCGCTTTCCGTCACACCACAGCTCTCTGCAGTCTTCCATGCTTCCCGGCGCTGATCATGGGTACTGTGCACCGCTTCGCTTT
Organism: Pseudotsuga menziesii; assembly: GCA_001517045.1. Taxonomy (NCBI): domain Eukaryota; kingdom Viridiplantae; phylum Streptophyta; class Pinopsida; order Pinales; family Pinaceae; genus Pseudotsuga; species Pseudotsuga menziesii. The sequence goes on along the minus strand of LPNX010916356.1, from coordinate 938,038 downwards.
TATTTCCTTCGTCTTCAATGCTTTAGCCTCGTTGCTCCTTTTCCTTTATGAGGGTTTCTGAGCCCTTCTGTCTTCACCGCTGCCTTCAATGCAGTGGGTGAGCTCTCTCTTCTCGGTCGCTCAGGTACAGTCGTCTTCCTTGACTTCTCCGTCTTCTTCATCATGGTTTTCGGCTCTGCTCTGTAGCTGGAAACGTGCTACGGCATCGTAGCTCTATCTTATCTTCTCTCCGCCAAAACTTATCTATCCGCTAAACTAGAAGCTTCTTCTGTAGCTACGGGACCCTGCTCCAACATGTGGAGATGTTGCTGGAGGGGGTCACCGATGATGGGTGGCAGTACATGGTGACGTGTCGATGGAGGAGGAGATCTCTGAGGAGGAGAAGGACATTGAGGAGGAAACAGAGTCAGAGGAGGACACTGAGGAGGACACAGATTCAGAGGAGGATGAATAAGAATAGAAGCTTGTGATGCTGCCCCCAATGCATTTGAGCATGGGGATTTTTGCATGATATGTATGATCATACGAGAAAGCCTGTGGAGCTTCTCATATTGTATTGAACATGATTATGATATTTATGACATATATTCATGTGGATGCACCTTTGTGTATGTGTTTTTTGTGAGTCCCTTTTTATGATTATGAGTATGCCTATATGATGTATATGAAATATATATGCATGATTATATGATGATTCACGATACAATTTATTTCCTATATGCGATGATTGATGTGCCACTATAGAACGTCGTTAGCCATTTGGTTTGCTACACTGTTGAGAATTTTGGGAACATGCATGAATGAAATGGATTCGAAATATATAACCAAGTGTCTAGTGCATAGGAAATTTCTAAATAGGCAGGCTAGTAGCAATTATTCAACTGGGCGACAAGCAAATGGGAGTCTAGGAAGACATCAAGGCAATGAATACCTAAGTGAAGGGAGGCAGTCAAGAGACCAACGACACCGTCGTACTCAGCCCGGTTGTTGGTAGTAACACCAACACACATTCCGTCGATATGGATCAACTCATGTGACGAGGAATAAATGATCTACGTAGCCGAGGCAAGATTAGGAGACTATCTACTTGCATTGCCAGCGAAACTAACATAACAAGGTGAGGTAGGATCCATTTGGAGCAACCAAAGAAAAAAACTATGAGACTCATGGTAAAAAATGATGTAAGACAAGAAAGAAAGAATATGATACAAGGGGATGCATGGTGAGCAACTTCAGGCATAAAACCTCTTGAGGTAGAGCCCATTGCGGGGACAATTCAAGAGGTGACCGTTGGATCCAGCTAGGAGATATGCCACCTTGCCGAGACATTGATGGATGAAATAAGGGCCATATCACATGGATTAGAACTTCCCTTTTCCAGTCTTACCATGGGATTGGTCATAGACGAGGACAAGGTCCCCCTTGTTAAAGGTGTGTGGTTGGACATGGGAGTCATAATGGGACTTCGATCGGGTCTTCGCCACTTCGATCATTTGGAGAGAAGTACGACAGTCCTCATCAGTTTTTTCAAGCATAAGTAGTCATTTTTCTAACGGTGAAGTATCAGGTAGACGCTCGATGACAAGGAGAAGTGACAGAATCTAGCATTCGAAGGGAAGAACCGATTCCACACCGTGGACTAAGTGAAATGGGGTAAAACCGATGGCAGTTTTAGGGATCTTGTCGTCATCACGAAAGTGGTGCTGGGATAGATAAGGGGGTCTTCCGCGGCCAAGGAGGGGGACATGCTACTAGAAGTAGAGATCATTTAAATGGTGTTATTGGTGTCCGTAGAAGAGGCCGAAGGGTGGACCTCCTCAAGGATGGTGATTTCAGACTCACAGGAGTGCTTGCGAAGGTCACTGAGGAGTGACCGTTACTCGGGCAAGTTTGGGAAATGATGCGAATAAAGATCATATAGGCCACAAACTTCCCATGGGTGGTTGGTTCATAATCATTTGTTTTTAACTGCAGGTATGGTTGGTACAATGACAACTAGAGCGTCGTCAGTCTCGACTACAGTGCGCATGTGGGTGCGAAGGATAGGAAAATCAGGACAATTTTGTGTCCCATGGCCTTGGACATCGCATAAAGCACATGTAGTAGGTGGACGTTGTTATGTTGAGGCTTTAGGTTCCTTGAATTTAGTCTTCATGGGAGGAAGGGTTGTAGGAGTAGAGACAGAAGCAGTCATTTATGTACCAGGAGGTGGGTGCGACATCATCTCAATAGGTTGGATGAGAGTTAGCACGATCTATGGAGTCAGGGGAAGGGTGGGGGGATCAAGGTACTACATGGGAATGCCCAAAGTGAAACCTGGAAGGTTGAGAGTAGCCATGACGGGCTTACTCACAATGCTAGATGGTGGAAAGAGGAAGGGGATTGTGTGTACAGGGAATGAACCCCAATAATTCCTCGAGGTCTACGGTTGGGGTTGCGACTGAGGTTGCAAAGATTTCGGGATGGTATCGGATGTGATAGTGCATAAATAAGATCTATCAGTCGGTGAAGGAAGGGGTGGTAAGGAAAAGAAGGAGTCTGTCAAAGGAGCATTGGCAAATAATCCTGAGCCAACAATAGACAAGGACGGTATGGACACATTGTCAATGGTAGTGTCGATAGTAGGGAGGACATGTTCCGATGTGGTCGATCCCTTTGGATCATAATACGTTAATTGGTCGATGGTCATGATATTCCCATCATGGGGGAACATTAGTAGTTGAAATATGCTAGATACAACAACTCACATTGCATACATATAACTACGTCCAAGGAGGAGGTTGTAATCGAGTTGGGTGTTGACACAATGTCAATCAACACGGTTTTTTTGGCTAACTCGATGGGGAAATTAGTGGGAACACGTTGGGGTTGAGTAGCACGACCATCATAGGTGTAAAGGGAAGTTGTGGAAGGTCGAAGGGTTGGGGATCCAAGTTTCTGCCAAACATAGGTGGATTCCCCTTCATCGATGAATGACCAAATTTTGAATAGTGACCAGATACTGGAAGGTGACGGATGATGGAATCTAGAGTTCTCCTTGATCCAAGTCAAAAGTGATCAACCGGGAATAAGAAGGATCGACGACACCTAGCACGGATAGAAAAGATTTACGTTGTGAAGGACAAGTTTTGAGGACTTTCAGGGTGGACATGGCAAAGGGATACTAATCCAAGTCATCCACAATACCGTAATTAAATGTAGCTCTGGAAGTGGGATTGTTTGCATTGTGAAATAAAGGGAACTAAGGGACTTTGGAAGTCCCGTTCTTGGGGGGTCTCGAAAAATATAAAGACATGTTGAGAGTGGTGGAGGTAGATGTCGCAGATGAATTAACAGTTTTTGTGGTGGATCCATACCGATTTCATCGAGTTTGGAGGTTGACATTAGATGACAATGTCAAAAGGTGATGGACACCGGGATCAATGGGTGGACCCGTGGGAGTGGGTGCAAGGGTTTTTGGTACCAAGGGTTGGGTTGCAACTATTCCTTGATATGGAAAGGGGTTCTACATCACCGCAAGCATAGGACTTGATGGTGTTGGGTTTGGCTGAGTCAGAGTAGTCGCATTGGGATCACATTGATTATCGGTTTGTAGTAAATGGAGGACTCTATTCATATGGGGACACTTGTCTTGTAGGTAACTGGCAGACTCTATTCATATGGGGACACTTGTCTTATAGGTAACTGAGGAAAATATGTATATGTCACTATTATGGACCAATGGGTGAATAAGTCAAAAGCTAACCCCGAATTATACCTTTCCTCTAGCATCCAACCGTTGTACTCTCTGCTGATCCTAACTCCCGTGAATAGATAAAATAGAGTTTACTATCGATGATTCTAGAGTCTATGCTTTTTTTGAATCTCTTGCTCATATGCTAAGTATACTTGCCTAGAATTGCTTTATTGTAGAAGTGTGAGCACCAAGTGACATTGGAGCACCAAGATAAATCCCAGTCGATGAGGGAAGCCTTTGGTAAAAATGGCATTATAGCCGAAGTGTATACTAAAATTTTTCCAAGCTATGCCACTGCGGTGGTTCATTATGAGGTCAAAAACATTTTTTCTTTTGATAAAGTGCGGTGTTTGATGCGGTAGTTTTTAAGTCATGCATGGTAAATTAAGTAATAAAAGGTAGCCTAAAGTACTAACCTCATATTTGCTTACGAGGTCATGCGAGATCCAGTAGGTATATTGTGTGATGACCACCATTTGAGTCGGGATTGGAATGTAGTGTTTACTTCCTGCTGGGTACCCCAGTTATATTGCAAAACATTGAACTTGGGCGCTAGGTATGATGAAGTAGTTAGAGTATCATATGCAAATCCTAGGGGTGGTTTCCAAACTATCATCAGGAGTAATACCAGTATCCAGCTATAGTGAAACTCGGTGCCCTTCTCTTGTGCATTAAGGTAGTCCTGAATTAACTCATTGATAAGAAAATGGGTCCAATTCATCTTAATTCCTGCCACACATCTTTCAACCGCCCAAATTGCACCTCATGGACACTCATTCTTTTTACACTTACTAAGGAGATTCTAGCTTAGGATCTTAGTTTCCAAGTGAATCGGGATCAGTGATAGATTAAATAACAACACCACGTGCTCCTATCTTTCTACCATACTTATTTACCATTATAGTGTTGGATATTGTTGCGCTTGGATCTTCCTCCACCTTGGTAGTCCTGATATCTGGTGTAGGACGTTTAAGTAAATGTCATACTTCTTATCCAACCAAGGAATCCTCCATGAACCTGACTGAGTAGAAACATGAGGTAGTCTCAGATGTTCAGATTATGTGAAATGGGGGGCATCCAACCAGGTAATGACGCCTGATTTGTACAAGGTTTGGACCCATAGCTTCGGTACCACATGATCGGTTTGATCTGGATCCATCACTATCTCAGCATAGTTATCGAATTGAAACTCAGGGAATTGAGACTCATCTTTTTTGTTTAAGTCATAAAACTTTAGTTTATTTATCCTTCCCAGTAAGTGGGTTTCCTGATGTGGACATTTTTGGGAACCTTGGCTGGTGATATCTGTGACTCTATGTAACCTTTTGCTTAGTCTGTGACTTATTTGGTGGTGTAGATGCCATGACTGCTTCGAATTTAGAACTGGTTGATGGTGGCGCATGCTACCTTTTGAATTCAACTTCCCCTTTACTTTGTCGCGACGATTCAGACTGCTATATCCACAGGCCTTCTCATTGTTCTCTACACTCACTTTTCCAATGCTCAACTCTGCTCGACACTTACTAACTGATAAGGATCTAAGACTTAGTCTACAGGGTTATATAACTTTTTGGATAAGATTTCCAACTTTCCATTCACCTACCCACCTTATGAAACCTTAATGCCGCCGCGGGAAATTGAAAAGTGGGCCTTGACTTTACTTATCACATTTACACCACCAAATCTAATGTACCTGTTGGATCTAAGTCATCACCTTTACAAATTGTGGTTAGCTAGCCATCACTTGGGGTCCGCATCCTTTTCTCATAATCGTTGGCATTGAATTCCAAAATTTGATCAATCTTCATCGAGATTTGGACCTTTGTATTCTGTCCCTTCCAAAATTTGTTACCTTTATTTACACAATATTCTCCTCAATGACTTAAGCTACTGTACTTGTACATATCTCTCCTAAGCTACCTGCTGTTGTAAATTCTATTTGTCACAAACTAACCGAACCAACCTGTAAGCCGCCTAGTCCACTATCTTATACCTACCCTACTATACTGGTTCATGTACTTGGATGAGTCATCTTTGAGACGACCCCTATGGACCATAGTATTTGACGATCCCTTTGAGGGGTTGTCCTTCTAGCATCGAGAGCTTTGCTACGCTGGCCTCTGTAATATATATAATTCTGAATGGCCCCATCCAATGCATACGTAGCTTCTCAGGATGCTTGATAAACTTATTGTCATAGAGTAGTGCTAATAATTCTGGTGCTAGTGTATTAGTTCTTATGTTGCGGTCATACCATGCCTTCTATCTGCGCTTCTCGACTTGTTGATTATGGCCTGCAATCAACCTATCTTCTTCCAACTATATTAAGTAATTAAACCTCTTTTGTAGCGATTGATCATTCGACATGCACATCGCTATTGCAATTTGGAGGCTGGGTACTACATACCCTAAAGGCATGACTTCCTCTTTCCCATATAGAAGCTTGAAGAGTGTGTTCTTAGTGAGCCTCTTGCAAGTGGTCCTGTATGTGCACAATGCTACATGAAACCTATGATACAAATAATCACGCTCTACAATTCGGACTTTGGCCAGTGCGTGTGTGTTAAAGTATCTTATAAAATGCTTCAACTGTTCCATTTGCTTGTGGATGGTAAGGTGTACTTTTCTACTGGTGAACCATAAATTCTTGAGTAACTGCATGGATATTGGTGTTCAAGAAGTGCGCACCTTTATTAATCATAAAGATTCTTGGGCAACCAAACCTTGTCACAATATTTTTTAAAAACCAACTGTGCAGCAATTTTACTGTATAATCCTTCACTGCGGCTTCTTCCCATCGAGTTAAGTATTCTGTCACGGTAATGATGTTCTGCGCACCTGTCTTCTAAGCAGGTGGATTAATTGGTCTCATAAAATAAATTGCCCATTTATCAAATGGCTCAAATGCAATAACGAGGAACATGGGCATATCATATCTACCCGATGGTTTCCCTGTGCGCTGACAAATGTCATAGAAATAAGTAAGCAAGTATAATGATTACCAACTAGCCAAAGATGGGGTATTACTATGGATGAACCAAACTTATGTGCCTGACCACAAGAATTGTACTTGTGTTAATAAAATGTTAATAAAACACTTCATAATCAATGATTGAGTATTCTCCCATGGTGCTTTCATAATTACCCTTGTCCGATGGATCTACATTTATATTTGGATGTCAGCGGGTCTTAAAGGTATGCTCTAAACCTGTCTAATAGACCTTGTTTTACATGCTTTCTTTCCACTTTCATCCCTGGGTGGTGCCTGTCAGGATCCTCTTTTACATTTCTATAGGGGCATCATATGAGCCGGGTTAATAGGTTTCAGGGCAGCATTAAAGCATTATGAGGATAATAGTTGTGCTTCCTGGAGGACACAGCAGGCCTAAAATTCATTTTTATATGAGAGATTTTAATCTACACCTTAGCTTATTTGCTCTCTTGTTGCACTTGTGATGATATTGCGTTGCTTTATATATAAATATATCTGATATTTATAAGTAACCCACCTAAGGGGGAGATCATAATATAGTCCCCACAAACTTACTTATTGAAGCCTTAAGCAAGCCAATTCTGTTTAAAGTTTAGTAGAGAGCACATGCTTATGGCTGGGGAAGAGCTTTCAATGGGTTAGGTAGCCAACGTCTTGGGATTCTTGTTAATTAATCAACAAAAATTTGAAATTAAGGTGATTGAATAGGCTTTCGAGCTAGCTCAGAGATGGAGATAGGTATTTAGAAGAAAAAAAGTATGATTGTAATAATAATCTAGCCACATATGTGCTTTCTCACTCCCCTACTTTGATAGCTAATAGGGGTTTCATCGTAATCTTGTTAATAAGAAACCGTAAAACCAAATATATATCATCTCAATTTCATTGTAACCCTCAATGTCTTACCCTTAACAGACAAGTGATTATATTCTTTTGCCTCTTAAAAGCCCTTAAAAGTGATTTAATTCTTTGCCCCTCGAATCCTTATATTTAAAAGTTGTATTGATCTACTAGGTATTATCCTTTATCGATTTTATTACTTATATGCTACCATATTACTTATGTGCATACAACTTGCTAATGGACATGTAGCTTTCTAGTGAAACTCTTCAATTTATCGCTTACAAGGAAAGTGAAATTGTACACTAATCACTCAGGTATCACTTTATTATAATAAGGGAAAATTTGGCGGTGCAGCTAGCAATGGGTGTGTTAACATGTCGAAATCACTTTGGCTCCTCACCCTTTGGGGCCAGGGACAACATTTCTTGAATCAATAAATAACAAGAGCCTAAGTGATCTTGGGTGACTTACACTGCTTTCAACTCAGCATGTATTCTGTAGCAAAAATTATGCCCTTACCGTCTTCACAACGAGGCTTAAAAAGTAATCTCTATTGAGATATCTATATTGCTTTATGTAGGTAATTATTGTTGTATGTTGTTTCTGGTGATATTTCATTCATTTATGGTTCCATATAGTACGTTTTACAAAACAGTATATAATTCTTATTTCCTATAATATTGTTGCCTATAATTTGTTTTATAAGCTCCACCAATGGAACTAGCTTTATCATAGCGGAAATATACGTTTAGGATACAAGGAAATAATGAAAGACTACATTTATAGATAGGTGTGATCCGGCCATATTATATCCCATTTCTGTGTTCTTAGGACTAAAAAAGTGATCCTATCCCAGCAGGCCATCATCCTAACCGTGATGATATCCCATCAGAATTTTATCTCGATTGTCACATATCCTCCGTGATGTTTAACTACACTAATCTCAGCTTTTATAAATGTTCCACTCATCATGCTGACTCTGGCTATAACACTCCATTTATTTTCCACTTATCTTATTAATACCTTCTGGATGATCTCTACTTATTGATGATGATAAGCTCCAACTCTCTACCTTGGAAGCAGCTTCAGCTCTACTCTAAATTGAATAAACATTTCTAATTTCTTTTGCATAGATTGATGATTTTTTATAACTTTTATTATTAGTGTTCCCCTTGTTATATATATCTGGTTAAATTGATCAAAGTAGGGGTCCAGCCCAAGAACTAGCATGATTCACATCGAAGTCAAAGGAAGTAGACCCAACTTGTAAGTAACAAAAGAATGAGGGCATATAGACGCACTCGACCAACAGATATGATAGAACCTTATAAACCCCCCTTATAATATAATGAAAGTTGGCCGGATGGTTTGGGTTCACCAGAGATTCGCAGAATATCGTACATAAGTAAACAAACTCTCTGCCTGCCCCTACTATCAAATAAAAGGGCCGCCTGCTTAGGATCCCGTTGCGACTATGCAATGAAAGGTTCTGGTCTTACCAAGTGGAGCTCTGCGAAAGTAAGGTCTGGTGAAAACCAATGAGTATAGATTTTAGACCCTTGTTGCGCTAAGTGGGTGGGCCGTCTAGACTAATGAGATGGATAAGGCCTAAGGTGGTCCAGGCGAGGTACCTCTTATGGAGGATCTACGACGTTTAGGGGTTTTGACACCACCCGAGAGGTAGTGGTTACATGGGCCAGGTGCTCCATTTTATGTATTGCAATATTATTTATATTTATCTTTTTTGAAACACATATCCTTTTATGGACAAACTCTATGTTGATAATGTGTGTGTGGGTTTTTATGTTACATGATGTGTCAATTTATATTCTTGGAATGGTTTTTGAAAAATGACATTTTCAAAATATAGACTTTGCTTTCACGCTTGCATTTAATGTAAAATGTGCCAATCCACTATTTTATTTGTTAAATTCTCAGAAACGTTGTAAAATTTGTTCAACTAAGTGACGAGTAGCTAGGAATCTAAGCGATCCTTAACCTTAAGATGGTAGATGTGGAGGGAAACGAGGTAAACAATCAAATCAATCACTTCATCATACTCAACATGATTGTTGGTGGCAGGGCCGAGGTCCAATGAAAAAAAACAATATCTTGGATGGTTAGTATATGGCCCATCCTTTAAAGGTTACATTCTAGGTGCAAGAACTAGCACCATTGGTGAGCCAATGTGGCATTAGATACTAAAAACCATTTTTGAAAAGCTTGGAGAAGTAAAATAATGAGGTAAACCCAAAATGAAAGGGAATAAAAATAAAAAGAAAGCAACCAAAAGATATATAAATGGGTTATTAATGCTTGCTTTAGGCATAAAACCTTTGTCAAGTAAAGCCTGGGCTCTCCTGTAGAAGTTATCCTTCATGATCAACAAGCTCACATGACCTCTTCTCCAAACATTGTTTAATGCTGTAGGGGTTGTACAATAGGGATTTTTCCGAGGACCTCACTTTGTTTTGCTTGGTAAAAGGCAAGGAGAAGGAGTTCATAACCTGCTCCAATTAAGGCTCATAGCCCGTGGGTGAAGATCCTGTGGCTATGTTCTTTATTCCATATCTGGTGATAAATCGAGTAGTAGATCTAGATCCAAAGCTTATATGGGTCTTGTTGGCCGAAACCCATAATAGCAAGCATCACCCACTTTCCCTTATTGGCAGTACCTGATTAGCGTGACTGCAACTAAGTGTCTGTTGTATGATCCTCATCCTCGCATTGTAAGCATTGGTTTTTTATTCATCCCTTAAGTCAAATCAATGTAGGAATGTTGTGTGTTCCGTATGCGTAAGTGAGGTGGTCGATAGAAAATGGAGGGGGATTTTACCTCAAAATGTGACGTGAGATTGTACTTTGCATTGAGACATGAGATATTAACCTCGATGGGTAGTTAACTAAATTCAAGTATAAAGCTAAGCATCGAATGCCTAAACACTTGGATCTAACCCTGGATTACACCTACCTAGCGACTATCGACCATTAGCAATGACCTTCTGTCTGTCTTTCTATGTCAACTATGTGGTGTGGGGAAAGGGCTTGCTTTTATGGTGGACATGTACTATGCTCAGCTATGCTTGGCTATAAGGAAGGGTGGGCTATGTCGGCTATGCTTGGCAGCTATCAATGAACTCGCAACAATTCTTGTTTCCATACAAGGAGAGTATCCCAGTCCGAGTATCCAAGTGGATGATCGCAACCCATGATTCCAACCCATGATCCATAATGAATGAGAATATTTTGAATATTTGGACCATCCTAACTTTGTGCCTGCCCTGCCTGCCTGCATGGTAGTCCATTTTAAAATCAATATATGAGAAGAAATCGAAGCTTGCGTTATATATGTAATTATAAAACAATAAGATTCTCAAGTTCTCAGGTGATCATAAGTAAGATCGTGATCGGTTCCAAATCATTAAAGAAGACGTGCTCCATCGTTTCTCCATCGTTTCTCAGGTGGACAAGTAAACTACCATCATTGACTAGAGGCGGAGTACCAGCATATAGTGAATCAACACCAGGAACAAATGTTCATACCTCAACTAGATGGACGACGCATTACTTATGATGTACCTATTTAGGATCACTCGGCATGCCATGATACAATGCGTTCTTACCCTTACCCCTTCCGTGTTTACGAAGAACTACTTGCCTACCTAGAAAGAGACCTATATCTGTTTGAACTAGACCACTTTGATTAATGAAGTGCTTAAAAAGTATCTCTATAGACACTTAGATAGGCAGGATAGAATGGCATCATGAAAAAAACCCCTTCTTATCCTTCTACCTTATATATTTGTTTATGAACTACTCTTACCCTATACCAATTGGATGAATTAAATGAGAGGTACCACTAGAGACCCGAGCAGAGGGAATAGCCGAAAGTTGAACTAATCTACTGATTACTCATGTCCATCAAAATACTAATCTACTTCGCATAAACAATCAAGTTGAACTACAAATGATTGTTCTACTGTGCCAACAATGGCCCTCTTGAGCTAACAAACAAACAATTTAATCTCACATAAGCATTAAAGAAAATAGGGGTTAGAGACAATATCACCTCAACAAATTGCAAAAAACTACTACATCCAAGAGCTCATGGACCTCCAAATTCTGATCTTTATTAACAAATTAAAGCAAATGCTTGATACAATTTCTCAGAGTAACTCTACTACCAAAGTCCATCCAAATAGAGCTGAAAGAGCCTCTTTTTAACAAATGAGAGAGTGCTAAAACCCTAAAACCAAAAACCAACCCTAACCAGCTTAGCCACCTAACAAAGAGCCTAGACCTAAACTGGAGAACTGGGAGTAAGGGGAGGCCTCCACCTAGGCAGGGCGCCCCCACTCCAAACCTGTGCACTGAAAACAAGCCAAGGATGAGGCCACACGTGTGAGTCTAGATGTAGGTAAGCTCATCCTTTAGGTCTGGCAGGAGCCTGAGCTAGGTTTTGGAAGCCCACTGATGGTGTAAGCTTCAGTATTCACCTCGATCAAATCACCAAACCAATGAGAGCTCTCCATCTCATCTTTAGCTGGAGATGACATGTCTGATAACTGATAATAAATTAATTGCTCTCTTAATGATGACTGAAGCTGAGTTATGATAACTCCAATCATCATAAGTGTTCCATGAGATGTCATTTAGTCTTTTATTTTACTAAATTTGGATTAATTTGGAGAGTTTTAGTTTTCTCCAAAATAATCATTTTTTTTAATAAAAATCATTTTTTACTCAAAACTGACTTTTTTGAGTAAAAAGGAATTATGTGTCCGATTGCTGATCTGAAAGTTGGTTCTGACTAGCTGGCTGATCAAGAATGATTTTTGGCTTAAGTTTAGATCCTTCAATCACTGAATTCTGATTCTGGATCACGAACGGGTTTTTTCCATTTAATTTATGGAAAAATTAACCCAAAAAACTAAGGAAAAGTAATTAAAAATTAAAAAATAATTTTTCACTATTCGAAAAAGATTTTTTTGAATTTTTTTATGTGTCTAGATGACTTAGGACATGACCATGATCTATCTAAATAATGTCTAGTAGGCTTATAACACTCAGTTGGGCTCTAATAACCCCCAAAGGCCCAGAATTCAACATCGGGCATTCCAGCTTTGGAGGAAGCGGGAGAAAACCTCGTCAATTATACTCGGCTAAAAGCAAAGCATAATTGTCAAGGGAAAAAAACTTCCTGGAATACCCTATTTGAGATTCTATGTCTCAGGAGACCAAACCACTCAAAAATATCATACTAGCACATTTTATTACAAACCCCGCGGGGCCATGGTCAAAATTATTCAAATAAAAAAGTGACTAGCCAATATTGGCTAGACAAGCAGATGGATCAACTGATACACTAGAATCAGAATTTGAACAAGTCTGTCAACTGGCGGCTCCTCAGGTAACCCAACTTATGGTACAAACAGTTGGATAAAGCTATCCATTTTGGCATACCAAGCTCTAGGAGCTTGCTTAAGGCCATATAAGGATTTCTTAAGGAGACAAACAAGGCTAGAGTTATCCTGAACATATCTAGGATGTTGTTCCATGTAAATTTTCTCCTGTAAATCACCATGTAAAAAGGCAGAATTGACATCCATTTGATGGATTTCCAGTTATTTAACGCTGTAAGGGAAAGAACAAGGCAGATGGAATTCATTTTTGCAACAGGAGCAAAGGTTTCATTGTAGTTAATCCCTTCAACTTGGGAAAAACCTTGTACAACTAACCTTGCCTTAAGTCTTTCAACACTTCCATATGATGCATACTTAGTTCTGTAGACCCATTTACATCTGACAAGTTTTCTTCCTTTTGGAAGAGGAACAAGATCCCAAGTATCATTTGCCATTAAGGAACGATATTCTTCATCCATAGCTACAACCCATATTGGATTTCCTGAATCTTCTGCAAAAGTTTTTGGATCATGATTCTTGGAAACATGAGCCAAAAGAGAAGAGGCTCGCTGAAACTGAGAACATGTTCGATGTTGATCTCTAGGATCACCGGCAAGATCACCAGTTGCTTCACATGTTGAACGGACCCATTGAGGAAGTATTGGTGCTGGTGCAATTGGAGGAACGTGAGCAGGCGGAGGTGGATTTTCATCCTCACTGTAATCATCAAAAACTGGAGTTGGAAAGCTGTTAAGGAAGTTGGAAGAAGAATAAGAAGGCACAATCGCCAAATCAGGATCGCAAGCCAAAGATGGCACACCCTCCAAGTTAGGATCGCAGGCCAAGAGATTTTCATCAAATTTAACATCTCTTCTAATGATTATATCATGAGAATGTGGCTGAAGAAGTCTATAACCTTTTACATCTTCAGAATATCCAACAAATATGCACTTTTCACTTTTAGGCTGCAATTCTTTTCGTTTTTCATCCGAAATGTGAGCCCATGCTTCAAAACCAAACACACGGAAGTGACTTACATCTAGTTTAATTTTACTCCATGCTTCTTCCGATGTTATACCTTGTAAAAATTTAGTGGGTGTGCGATTAACTATGTAATTTGCACAATTTATGGCCTCAGCCCAATATTGAAGACTTAGTCCCTTAGATTGGATCATACAATTAGCCATTTCTTTTAAAGTGCGGTTCTTCCATTCAGCTACACCATTTTGTTGTGGTGTATGTGGAACAGTGTGTTATTGTTGGATTCCTTGTTCAGTGCAGAACGTAGTGAACTTGTTGTTAACATATTCTCCTCCATTGTCAGATCTTAACTTAATAATTTGATGACCAGATTGTTTTCAACAAGGGCCTTATAGGTCAAGAACATGTTAAATACTTCCCTCTTAAGTTTTAGGAAGTAAATCCAAGTGCGTCTGGAGTAGTCATCAATGAAAGTTAAGAAATATTTGAAACCAGAAAAGGATGCAGATGGAAGAGGCCCACACAAGTCACTATGCATAAGCTCCAAGGGAATCGAGGCGTGAAAAGAGGCACGTTTGTAAAAACTGTCCCGATGATGTTTTTCAAGTACACAACTGGAACAAACACCATCCTTGCAAGATACCATCGAAAGACTAGTCACCATATTGTCTTTACATAGTTGTTGCAATGAGAGATAATTTAAGTGACCAAATTGCTTATGCCAAAGTTTGCTCAAGTTATCACTATGAGCAACAAAAACTGAAGGAAAATGTGATGACCCAAAGTTGTTAAATTTGTACAACCTGGTAATATCATCAATAGTTCCAGTAGCAAGGACATTTTGAGGATTTTTAAAATCCTTGATTACAACTTGGTGAGGTGTAAACGTCACAGTTTTACCTTCACCCGAATGAGTAATTTGATAGACTGATAACAAATTGCAGGAAATTTTTGGAACACATAGTACATCACTGAAATGACCATTTTCTACTGGAATTGTTCTAGATCCTACAACACTTAGAGATCTATCATCACCAACAAATATTTGCGTAGTGTTACAGTCATGCATAGTAGAAAAGATGGCTTGATCCTTAGCCATATGATAAGATGCTCCAGAATCAATGAGCCATTCAATTGAAGTAAAAGAAGAAGATGTAGTATAAGAGTAACCAGAAGCACAAAGTGCATGTCCATGAGAGGTAGATTCTGAAGGCGAATCTAGGCTGATGTGGTGCTTCTTCATTGCTGCTTCCAAGGCTGCCATCTTCTTAAAACACTTAGATTCATCATGATTATCTTTCTCACAAAATTGCAATGACGCTCAGTCTTCTTTTCTTTCGGCTTGGATCCTTTGTCATTTTTTAAAGAAGGAGCTGACTGAGAGGGTTTGGAACCCTTGTTGTTTGGCTTGTTATTGCAAAAATTCTGTTTCTTGGGAGGCTTGGACTTTTCTTTCTGTTGGGACAATAAGGCTTTCCCAAATGTATCTGCATTGTTAATTATTCCAAGATGAATGAGCTTATCTTGCTCTCTAATCAAGGAATCACAAAATGATTCAAGACTAGGCTCTTGATAGCTAGCTGCAGTCAATGATTCTTTCATGGAGTAGAATGTAGATACAAAAACAGAATATGCAGGTCCAAGTTTGGAAAGAATATGATAAATACATTGTTTCTCTTCTTTCTTAATCTTGCATTCTGCACATAAGAGTCTAAGAGTTTTATACTTAGATAAATAGTCTTGAATGCATGAAAAATCATTTGGATTCAAGGAAATCAACTCATTCTTAAGTTGATGACCCCGAATTTCATTGTGTTTACCAAACATAGATTCCAACTTTTCCCAAGCTATATCAGATTCATCAATTCTAGATATGTGGAATCGCAAATCAGTAGATATTGACATCCCAATCAGTCCATGAGCTTCATCACATCCATTTTCCCGTTTAATTTTCTTATCATCATCAGTGGATTATGTTTCTTTCCCTGAGGTTATTCTGAAAAGTTCCCTACTTTGCAGAACATCCTCCATACGAGATTTCCATGAGAAATCGTTAGAACTTGTAAGTATAATATCACAAGGGGCAGCCATACTGTAAAATAATGGATGAAAGAATAGAAACTAACTGTATGGATGTAAAGAGCTCGAAAAAATATGCGGTTAAAAAAAAAAACGCCACTGAAAACTGATTCTGGATGATGAAGTTATGCTTGATCAAATAAAAATATTGAAGATGTCCCCAATAGTGATGTGGCAGATATTAACTTGACCAACTAAAAAAAGAACCCCCCTCTTCCCAAGATCAACCTTTGACAATCACTTTACAATAAAGTTGATTTAAATAAGTGATGTTTATTTTACAATAATGTTACTTTAAATAGTGCGGCAATAAATTAAAAGACTTAAGTGACTTAATTTTTATTTTATTTTATTTTAGTGAGATGCACTTTTACAATAAAGTAACTTGAAAATAGAAATTGCATGCACTAAAAAGTAGCTTAATAAAACTTGAACTCAAGACCTATTAAGGAATAAAGCAACTTTGGACCAAGCGAGCTATGTTTAAAAGGTACGTAAAAGAATGGAAAGAGGAAGGGGGATTTTTATTTTTTTTACTCTTGTCTCTTGTTCTCCGTGCTTGCCTTTTTTTCTTTTCTGCAAATCACAAAAAAAAACTTTTTCCACACAATGTGGTTAGATCTTGGTTAGCTTACCCGGAAAGTCTACGTTTTCAAGTTTTCTTGTTGTTTTTGACTTGCCATGATCGCACAAGGTGCATGGCAAAGAGCATATGTAGCCGAGAAGATAAGAAAAAAAAACTTTTCCTTACTGTTTCTGATTCGCCGCGATCGCGCAAGGTGCATGGCAAAGAGAATATGCAACCAGGGAAGGCAACAGTTCGAGACTAAAACAATAAATATCTAATAAAAAAATTGATAAAATATGAGAGATCTAAAAATAAATAAAACAAATATGTCATTGTAACATTATACCTTCAGATTTGCCAAAATGGGTGTTTTTGGAACAAACGAAAACAATTTTCGATAAAACGAAAACTGTTTCCCAATGGAAATGGTGCTCCGGACACAATGGAACACCCCCCATAGGCAAAAAATGCACAAAAAATCTAGAACCAGAAACCCTTTCAAAGTTTTGGCAACATCCATTCCAGATCTTGATCAAAACCGAAAGTGGATCTTCATAAACGCTCTGATACCATGTTCAGGTACACAGGGTACTCCCAAAAGGCTGAACACCTTGAGCAACCTCTTCACACAAATAGATCACAGATCAACATACTGATGTTTATCACGTGTTTAAAACCATCGAGAGGGAAACAGTCCACGGCCCCAGCCAAATAGCTACTTGGAGCAATTTATTTTGCAAAAGAAAGAAAGTTACATGAGCTTCTCATAATCGATCAACTAGCCAAGGACCCTCCATGCTATTTAAATAGAGATCATGGACCAATCGGGTGTTAAGTCACGGATCAATGGTAGGTATGATCTAAGAGAAGTTGAACCATCAGATCACTTTATGTCTAGAACATATCGTGATCGTCGGATTAGAATATTTACAAATGCATACTAGAAAAACCTTTTACCTAACGGATATATTACACAAGTTGATCTTAACTAACTCCTAAGTGTCTAAATATCCTAACAATCCATATCACATCACACACAGTCAAGCCAAGCTTCAGTTGGGGTTATCAGACTGTCCAACCAAGCCAACACACAGTTGGGTTTATCAGGTTGTAAGCAAACAAGCCAAACAGATGGGTTTCATAGGATACACAACCAAGCCATTTCACTGATGTGTTTCACAGGCCATTCAACCAATCTAGCTAACAATTGGGTTTCACAGACTGTACACAGTCAAGCAAATACTCACATTAAGGACCAACCAAGCCAATAGATGGGTTTCATAGGTGATACAACCAAGCCATCTCACTGTTGGGTTTCACAAGCTATTCAACCAAGCCAACATTCACAGTTGGGTTTGTCAGGTTATCCAGTCAAGGATTACACGCATGGACAAAATGCACAACAAGACATAGCCAAGCCAACTACCAGTTGGGTTTATAAGTCTGCTCAACCAAGCCAATTTCTAACTAGGTTTCACAGGATATTCAGCTAAGCCAATTTATGTTTGGGTTTCACAGGTTGCTAAGGCAATGGAAAGGAAGAATGGCTAATCTAGTGGCTCATTCAAGAGCTAGGGACACCTCCACAAGATCTATCTGCCCTAGAATTCACATCACCTGCACCCCAACACAAGGAAGTATCCCCTTCTCTGCTACACAATCCATCGGGCTATACCTTCCCTTCCAATGCTCTTCAAGGCATGCAAAAAAGAATTACCAGCCACTCTTATCTTTTCTTGAGGTTTCTCTCTTCACTAGGTTTATCAAGCCCATTTGGCATCTCTTCCACTCCTAAGTCTTACATATAATTCAGACCCAAACCAGGGTGCACGTCACAACAAACTACATGGAGACACAACAAAATAGGCTTCACTCTGTAACATAGAGAAACAAGGTCTCCTACCACTCTGTAGTTTAGGATAACACTGCAACCAATCAACTAGTGTCTCAGCAAAGGAAAATACTTGCAGACACACGTAGAAACACCTGCTAGCTTTCGTTGCGTCTGTGAGATCGGGAAGAATGAAAAATGTGTGAGTGAATGATAGTGAATCCACCCAACAATGAATGTTGAGGAACAAAAAAACCTTCCCCTGACTGAGGAAAGATGGTCTAGCATGCATCACGTGTCTTCTTGCGTCAGAATTAAGAATGCGGCTTCCTAGACTGCAGGTTGTAGGAAAGCTTAGTCACAAAACTGATTTCCATGCCTTTCTCTGCCCAAGAATTGAATTATTAAGGACAGAGGAAAAAAATGTAGCTGAGGTTTTATGGGTTTCCCCATTGACATATGGTCTCACCCTATTGGCTCAGGAGTTTGACTAACTCCCCTCCCTATTCCTTGTGAAATCATGCCCCCATCTCTTTCACGTTGCAGTGCATAGCTAGCTTTGGTATTTTATTAAATTGTGTATTTACATGATATCCCAAAAAATACTGTGCTCGACTTAGAACTATAACCCGACTGGCATCAACCTTGATCACCGATACACAAAAAACCAAATCAGTGGTAGGGCCTTGGCCTTGAGCTCATCGCCATGATTTACATACAATACACACATCATGTACAATTTCAATACCATGGAGTCAAAACCGGGGTGCTACACCTGTATGGTACATACTTATAGTACAATGGGGAAAATTCGTGAGCCCTTGGAGGCCATTTGGATGCATACACGTGTTAGGATAGGATTTGACCCCTAAACCCCCCTAGGTTGACCAATAGGATCAAAAACCTTACCAAACAGTCACGAATGGATGTGTGAACATGTATGGAGGCATGCTGGATCATAAATGAAGGCATGCTATGCATGGGTGAACACATGTGTGAGTGGGAGAGTCTATAGGAGCCAATAAATTCCCAAGAAGACCACAAAACAATCACATTCACACATTAGTGCCCCTATTCAAACATATTCCCTGAATTAAGGGATAATGATTGGTCTGTAAATAATGAGGGCACCTGGAATGATAGAATGGTCAAAGTAGAGTGCCTCAACTGTCAGGATGATCAAAGTGGAGCGCCTCAACTATGAGTTAATGAGTCATAAATCATCTAATAGACCAATACTGATTAGTATAACCTAAGTAGGATCATATATCATAAGTACAAGGAAAATAAAAATTCCTCCTAGGTGTAAGACCATGGTAATGAGGTAGATTAAGGTAGATTAATTCTCTAACACCCCCCCTTAAGCCTAACTTAGTACAACTTATACCAAATATTTATTGAGGCCTTGGCAACTAACACTCAAGTCACCTCTTACAACAAAAAAAATTATTTGTCCATGTAAAACGAGGAAAGAGACAAAACCACATGGGGAAAATCCTCCCTCAAGAATGGAAATGACAGAGATGATAAAAAAAGTCTTCAATAGGTCATCGTCTTCACTTGAATGAGCTGAAAGAACAACTTCTTAGTGATGGACTTAGTGAAGATGTTATGGATACCAAGATCATGCATCAATGCATCAATGTGTTGTAGACAAAGATCATGTGGAGAGGCCCTTTTATGCTCATCATTTGCTGATGGAGTAGCATCATAAAGATGTATTTTGCTGCAATCATACTCTAATCTAGAAGCATAATCAATCATGGAGATGATATCTCTACAAACTCTTTCCCAAATAACATCAAACGATTCGACAAAATATGCCTCATGTTTAGCTGCCATATCATGAATAAAACCATGAGTCTTCTTCCCAATTTGATGAAGCACCTTCATAACTCTATAACAAAGCTCACAATCCTCTGAAATATCATAATATATGTCATATACAACAGAAAATATCAAAGGTTTGTGTTAGTTTTTCTAAGTTATTTTACTTATAATATTTATATGAAAGAATAACAAGCACAAGAATACATCAAAGATATATAAGAGACACAAGACACAAATATTTTCATCGGGGAAACCATAAAGGAGAAAACCTTGTAAACTTCCTCAGAATAGTTCTGTCACAGAGATAGGATGACAAGACAGAATAACCCAAGAACAATATCTCTGCAACAACTCTTTGTCCCTCCTCTTCCTCTCTCTCCTGAAGTGCACATGAGAGAGCAAGTGAAGTGTGTGTCGATTGAGGAGGGCGCCTCTCTATTTATATTCTTCTGTTAAGTTAGTTAACTCAACCACTAGGTCTCCCAGGTTACTTGTGGGACCAACCTACCTAAGAATACACATAAATACATTTTACTTTATTTAACCTGGGGACTATTGCCCCAACTTACAATGGAGGATTTACCTCAATGACCATAAACAATGATGAAATATCGTAAAGGGGTAACACACATCCCCAATGGGGGTACAACAACATACAATTATAATATACATCAGAATATCTTCCAAAGTTACAAATACAACAACACCCCCTCTTAACTAGGAATGTATTCTCTCTCCACAGTCATTAACACATCTGGTCATTGTCACTGAGTCATCATCGTCACTGCTGCCATTATTCTCATCTTGTCCAATCTGTCACATCTATCCGTCATAGGAAGTTTCTACAGAGCCAACCCTTTTTCATGTTGGATGTAGGCTTATACCTCATCTAGGTATTTAAGTCATCAAGTAGGTATAGCTCAGGACTTATTACATTTCCTCTACAAAACTTGAAGAAGCATCCCAGGACCGATTATATGCCTCTACAAAACCTGAAGGATCTCCCAGGACAGATTATATGCCTCTGCAAAACCTGAAGGAGCATCCTAGGACTGATTATATGCCTCTATAAAACCTGAAGGATCTCCTAGGACTGATTATATGCCTCTGCAAAATCTGAAGGAGCATCCCAGGAATGATTATATGCCTCTGTAAAACATGAAGGATCTCCCAGGACTGATTATATGCCTCTTCCAAAACCTAAATCCCCTACTACCATCTCATCATCTTAAGATCATGTCATCGTCACATGGAACACATCCCAGATGCACACATCTCAAACATACTGGAACAACCACAACCCTTACATCTGCACCATGGGAGGACAAACCAACCACCATGTGAGAAAGGCTCTCATGCATCTTGTTGCTAGGAAAATTGCACCTCTTGCGGACAAGAGTTGTTCCTCTAGTCTGAATGGTTCAGATCTAGAACAAATGAGTAACACGAAATGTTAGACTCTCCCTAGATCTATTTAAACACTTGAATGGACTACCATGCTTCTTCTATTAACATATGTCTTCTCTATCCTTGAATATTTTTCCTCTGTTTACCTGCAAATATAGAAGACAATGATAGAAAGTGATATCATACAAGATATAAAAACCGGATCTATGCTTGTGACCAAGGAGTCAAGAAATACATACACATGATACAACATATATGGGAAAGAGAAAACATTCTTTATTAACAATAATTGGAAATACTACAACCTTATTGCCTTGGTGTTGAGAGTCCCATCCAATGGATCCTTGCCTCTAACTTCACCTTGCCTCCAAAGAATCAAGAATGATTTTGACAGAGTTTGGGTATGTAACACAATTATTCCTCCCCTCTCCCATGGGGGATGGGCCAGTATTTAAAGGAATGGGAGGATAGGTATGGTTGAGGATATCATGGGTGAGGTGGAGATAAGATCCAAGAATGAAGGATATCGATCTCCAGCTGGTCCTAAACCATAGGGATGAGCCTCCACGGAGGTGAGCTTCGAGAAGCCTCTTGAAGCTGCTCTTTTTTCCTTGAAAACTCGAGCACCTCTCCTCTAATGAAGAAAACATGTAGTGTTAAGGGGGTAACGCTTCTTGTAGTAAGGATAGAGGTAGTGACACCGCTCTTTGATCATGTATTAGGAGCATTTTTTACTTGGGTAATGCTTTTTTTCAATGGAAGAGGAGCATTACTAGCTCAAAACAAGGAAATTCGCAAGGGGATAATTTCTTCCTTCATTTCTCTAGGGAAAACTTTGAGGTATTGGAGTAGACAAGGGAATGCCTATCTCATAACATGATGGTGACGAGATTTAGGTGTAACCCATCTACATCTTCTGGACTCGTCACCTCCCCTTGGAGGGAATCTCGATCTAAAGTACACCAAGATTCTCTCTGAAGTATTCAAACTTCACTCTGGCTAAAGGCTTGGTCAACACATCGGCTATCTGCTCGTCTATTGCAACATACTGGAGCTTCATTGCTCCTCTCTGCACCATATCCCTGATATAGTGATACTTGATCTCATTGTTCTTTGACTTGTCATGAAACACTGGGTTCTTAGACAACTTTACACAAATCTGGTTGTCACAGAAGATACAAGTTGGCTCTAACTGGAGATCAAACAAATAATACAGTAGCTTCCTAAGCCATACTACCTCACAACTTGATAAACAAGCTGCAACATACTCTACTTCGGCTGTACTTAGTGCCACGCAGGACTACTTCTTGCTAAACCAAGAGATCATACCTGATCCCATACTAAAACAACACCTCGAGGTGCTCTTCCTATCTATGACACTGCCATCCCGGTTCAAATCAACATAACCCTGCAAGTTAACCTTTTGATTCGCATCATATCTGAGCCCATAATCAACTATACCCTTTAGGTACCTCAATATATGCTTTGCAACAACCATGTGAACTTATCTTGGATCTATTAGGAATTGGCTCAAAGTGTTCACAACAAATCATATGTCTGGACTTGTGTTTGTTAAGTACATCAATGAGCCAACCATCTAATGATACATTATGGTATCAACAGTCTCTAATGAAGCATCACACAGTAGCTTCAAATTCGATTCAATAGGTGTGGCTATCACCTTGTAGTCTAGTATTCCAAATTTCTTTAGAATCTCCACTGCATACTTTCCTTGACCAAGGAAAATCCCATCTGCATTCTACCACACCTCCACGCCTAAGAAGTAGTGTATCATCCCTAGGTCTTTCATCTCAAACTCTGTAGCAAGTATCCTTCTTGCATCTTTAATGAGTTCCTCTTTTCCTGTCAGTAACATGTCATCGACATATAGCAGGAGAATCACTGGTCTTGCGCCTTCAACCTTGAAGCAAAGGTTGGGATCCTCTTTACTCTTTGTAAATCCTAGGGCCATCAGTAAGTTGTCCATCTTGCTATACCATGTCGAATTTGAGGATCTTATGTAGTCACTCCCTCTAAAGTAGAGCATCATTCTCCCTCTGCCTTTCGTACTCTATTTATTGAAACATTCTGTACTAGAGTGACAAGTAGCTTCCTCTGCTACTGATCTTCTTTGTATCCATCTAGTGTCACTGGATACCAAGATCCTCTATCTTGATCTTTGTTGAAAAGTTCTTCTCACACCCATCTGTGAGCTTGTCATCCTCTATAGGCTTTCATCTTCAACCTTGTAGCAAAGGTTAAGATATTCATCGCTCTAGGTGATCTTCAAGTTCCTCATGTAATTGTATGTGCTATCTCATGGGTGCCTTCTGAGCTTGTACACATCCTTCTCTAATTTGCAAACATGAGTCTATCTATCATGTGTCTCAACTCTCAATGGATTTTCTATGTACACTTCCTCCTCAACTACACCATTCAAGAATGTTGTCTTGATGTCAGCTGGTGTATCTCCCATCGCATACCTTCACGTATGGATCTAATGAAGTGTACCTTGCAACTGGTACAACTATCCTCTCATCGTCTATGTCTTCTTTATGCGAGAATCCTCGTGCTATGAATCTTGCCTTGTATCCCATGATGTCGCTATTAACACCTCTATGTTGAGCAGTTGAGGAAGGAGTGTGATCGAGAAATGATAAAGGATACATAAAATTGACAAAGTTTGATATTATTGATTCCATTATTAAAATGCACATTTTGGTTAATTCATTACACAATCTAAAGGTGTAAATTTATGAGTGTGAAAATCTACGGTTGAAAATGGATCCGCTGGGAAAATTTGCACAGGAGATAAATTTTGATGGAGAAGCGAAAGTGGTTAAAGATACAGTAATATCAATAGCTATGGAATAAAGTAAATAAAATCTACGATCGTGAGGCAGTCCACGAGGTGAAGATGCATGCTGGGAAAAATGAGAAATGCTGGCGGAATATATAAAATTATATTTTAATCCAACGGTTCAAACAAAAAGTGCAATCTTATCAACGATCATTATTTTTTCCGGAGTGCAAAGCTGTGAGATGATTAAAAAGGATGAGTGGTAGCGGAATTTAAACCGCTTGCCACGTGGTGACTTTTGGTGAGTTCCGCGGAGGAAAGTGGTAAAGGAAAAACCACTTGATAAGGGATCCAGAATAGTCCGTTGTATAAAAAGTGAAGTTGACCTAGGTAAAAGTCATTTCAATTGCATGCTGCGGGTGAAAGAGAAGTGGACAGTGCGCCATCTTTTCCAAAGTCAACTTCTATGTATCGATAGTTATAGGTAAGCCTTGAAACACTGAAACTTTGTTCGAAGAATTGTCGCCATTGTTTATTATGGAGAAGGAACAGGGTTTAGGAGTATTATGCAGAGTCTTGGATGAGAGAGAAGAGGTTGCTGTTGATAGGGAAAGGAATGTATGTGACCCTGTTCTGTCAGTTGGTAGTGTATCAGTTTCAAAGGAGCATTTGTGGCAGTATAATTCGCAAGGGAATGATATTTTGAATGCCTGCAGTTCTTTCTCATATTATTTTGCTATTGAATAAACCCTACCTTTTCCCGAATTTGTCTAGTGGTGCGTGAACAGTTATTCTTCCTCCGAAAGAGTTATTATGAGCCATACCACGTCAAAAATACTTTGTAAAGTTGATGCGAAAACTATTCGCGGGATATTGATTCTGCCTGATAATTTCCCTGATAGCTATGAGTCTTTGAATGAGAAAGTCTTAATCGAAATGTATAAAAAGTGTAGAAATGAAGTCAGATGCCAATTTTTATCCAGTATTCTGAAAGATGGTCAGTCATTAAAAGGTCTTTTTCTGCCATACAATGTTAATATTTTGAAGAAGGAAGTACAATTGGTCATGTCGTTGGTCAGTCAAATTTTGGGTTTGGATAATGATATTCATATCAGCGAAGTCATATTAGGTTTCTTACAGAGTATAGGTTCAATTGACCCTGAGTCCCATTTAATCTGTTGTTTTAACCTTGATGAGTATCTGGATGAAGTTATTCATGCCCAGTTGGTCGAATTCCCTAAAGTTGGGTTCTTTAGATATCAGTCATATTTACTGAACATGTTGTTGTGTTCTAATGTGTCAGAGTTGTAGTTCTTTTCCACCATTTTCTATCTAGATCTCCCAAAACAAATTAACATGTTTGAGTTTGTAAATACAATCATGGCCGAGATTTATAAATTGTTGTTTGATGATGTCTTACCAAGGGTGTTAGAAGAAATGAGACTTATGCTACAGTCTTCCTCAGAAGGCAAAACATGAGATTGGTTCTTGTATAAAGATTTTACTGTTATGAGAGTGTATGGGTTCACTGGGGAACTGTACAGGTTACCTGTTTTTCTGACTCCAAGAATATTCGCACTTGAGTTTATGAGACAGAGGTTATGTGCAGAAGAAGAGCATTTTGGGGCATTTAAAAAGTCTTTCAATGTTAAATTTCCTCTCAAAGTTGGGCCGTTTATTTTCAAAAATAAAAGCGCCTTGTTGGTCATAGAGAAGTTGTTAGAAGTTATGGATTTTCAGAAGGAGCAAAGAATAAATTATGATCCACATCACATTATTTCTCAGAGGAAGCAGTTAAACAAAAAGAAATCATTTGATCATCAAACTATTGAAGGATTCGATAAAATATCCAATTTGGCCTATTTTGAAGAAAATTCAGAAGTTGATGAAGACAGGAGAAACAAATTGACTGCAGTGGCTCAAATGCTTGATAATCCCAGCATTTTGAATAAGAGGAGTCTTTCTGAAACTGATGGCATGGAATTGGATGAAAATATTTCTCATAAAAAGGTCAAAACACACTCTCAAGGTGATCAAACTATTTTAGAAGAAATCGTCTCAGAAGATTTAAAGAAGATGGTCTTGTTCCAGAAAAAGTCTGTACAGATGCATTCGTATTCCTTCGAAGAAGAGGGTAACGCAGAGTCCAGTTCCCATTTCAAATCCAGGATAGAGTTAGTATCAAGTTATGCTGACAAACAAATGCAGTCATCAGAGGAAACTAAGAATCTGCTTCCTCGAGTTAGAAATTTAATCAATCAAAAGACTTCATTGATTTCTACTTGAGACGCAGAGAGGAATACCCTGAAGTTCGCCATGGTTAGTGATAATAAAGTGTTTGAAATGGAGCTGAAGTTATAAAAAATCAGTGTCCCTGATAAGATACAACTCCATAAACAGACATGAGATGTTATTTACTCTGATTTGTTACATGCTATTATGAAAATTAATAAATTACAGTCCCTTGTAGATATGATGGAGGTTCAATTGAAGCATAAAAGGGTGGAAAATAAAGCAAATTTGATTCAAATTAAAAAGTTGTAGGGAGATGTTGTAAGCTTAGGAACCGAACCGAGTAATATGTAGCCAACTAAAAAACTTCTAGAGGAGAAGGACAATACCATTCAAGTATTGAAGAAGAAGCTTAAAGTCCCTAATGCTGAACACTCTTAGTCCTCAGAATTATTTACACTTCAGGAGGAAAAAGAGAAAATTTATCAAGAGATGATGGACTACAAAGGAAAATCATTGAAGCTGCAAGAAGAGAAAAACAAGTGGGAAGTAGAAAAAGCAGAATTGATGGCTCAAATTTCGAAGTTGAAAAAGGATCAGAATGGTGAAAAAGAAATTATGGAAGAATTGATGAGTCGAACTCCTGTTGACACTGATTTACCCCTTGTAAATATTGAAAGACCATTAAATGAATTTTCTGCAGATGATCTTTTAGTTCCTATGTCACAAGTGAGTCTGAAAGAGGCGGAGAATAAAGAATTAAAAGAGGAAAATGAAAAAATCAAATCGGAATTGGCGAGGAGCATCGAGGAGAAGAATAAAACATTGAATGATAAAAGCCAATTGCAGAAAAAGTTTAGTGAGTTAAAGGAAATAAGTACAGGAAGAGCTCCTCTACAAGGAGCTAAACATTTAATTTGGGATACATTGTCAGTGGAAATCACCAATTTTAGGCATTATTTAAACTTTATTGATGATGAAAGTGCACTAGTCAATTTAGCTACTCAAAGATTGATGTTGGCCAATGAGACCATGGAAAAGAAGCCTTTGAATACTGATCACAACACTTTAATTTCTTAAATTCTTTAACATATCAGAATTTGCAAAACATCGGGATTAAGGACAGAGTAGCAATTGTGCTGTGGGCAAAGAAGTTTATTAACAAACATCAACTCATGAAAGTGGCGCGGGATAAGGCGAATACAATGTCTTCACAGATATAGGATTTCAGGCTTTCTTTTAAAGATCTATTTGATGATGGTCTCCCTTCTTTTTGGGACCATGAAGGAAGGTTATTTTCCCAAGATCAATATCATAGTTTATTAGTACAGAATCGCATGGACCATTCCAAGTTTGAATATTTAGTTAAAGGGTTAACAGGAAAGATCATTGTAGAAAAATTGACAGAGGACTTTGAGATATTGGAGAAGTTCTTAATTATTAAGAAAGGATTTCCTGCCGTGTCTTATGAAGCTTATGTGGATTTGGAGGTGTCCATTAGAGAGATGATAGAATACGACACCCCAAATGTGGAACAATGGAAGATCATGGAGAAATTCAGAAAGACCAAGTACATACTTCATTCATGAAGACAGGTGTTGCAGTTCGTGAAGCTGTTTGTTCAGGATACATTGCAGTCACTAAGTTTTGGTATAATCAAACAATCTGTTGTTTGAATCAAAGCATGTAGTTTTTATTCCTAGTTATTAGGGATATGGTTACAAAAACTTTGATTAACAGATTATTTGGTTATTGATCTTCTTGGGAAGAAACTATCTTTATATATATTTGAATTTATTTGATGTATTGGAGGTTGGAACCCATATGTTTGGACCGATGTTTTTTGAATAAAATAACAAAGCCGAATGTTGGTTGATCTTCAAAGATTCCCATGTTGTTTATGTTACAGTTTGTGCCTTCTTTCCATGTGATTGTCTTCTAAGTGTTTACCTTCCATTCTGTTTTCTTTCATATATGAACATAGTGTTTAATAGTTTCAGAATTCATACATGTTATGCTCTGGCTATTGTTTCAGATATTTCATAAATATTTCTTCTAAATTTGATATGGAATTCATCTTGTGATGCTCTATATTGATGGACTGTTCATGTTTCTCTCTTATCGCTTGAAAATCAATGAATGACTATGACTGGATGATTATCTTGCGTTTGTTGGGATTCCATGTATGAAGCTTTGCATTATCTTTATCTATTTGAATCCATTTCCCAATGGTTATATGTGTTGTTTCAACCATCTGCATAACTTAAAGTATTGATTCCAATATCTGACCTTGTTAAATTTATATCTGAGAGATCCCTCTCTGGAAAGAAAAGCCAGTTTCTTTCTAAAGTGATTTTTGTTGTTACCTTAAGATTACCTTTCACAACCTTGGGTATATTTTGAGTGATAACAAATTGGTGCCGTTGCCGGGGAACGAAGGTGTAAATCAGCCCTGGGAGGAACGACAAAGTTTATAAAGATCAAGAAAGATTTCTGTGGGAAAACAAGAATATTTGTCAGTAAAGAAGGTTGTATATTTTCCCTGGCGATTCCAGTTTTAAAATTATTTCAAGATTTCAAAAGACATCCTGGCTTCGAAAAGACATACACGAGGTAATTCTGATACTGAATTTTTACGAAGTTTGGAGGATCCAGGAAAATTATTTAAGAAAAAAGACAAAGAAAAAATACATATTTCTCTGTTTGGTGCATCATCTTCTCAATATTTTCATAGCATTCTTGATAAAAAATTGGAAATTAATGTTGAAAAGGGTTTGTTGAAATCTAAATCTGAGTTTGATCTTAAAAAGGTTGAATTCAACCCTCGTAGATTAGAGTCTTATTTACTTGATTCCCTTTGGAGAGATCTTCAACAGTCTGCAAAGGTTGAAGAAGCACTTATTGTTCAAAACATTCAAAATTCCTCAGTCCCTCCAAATCCACCTAGACCAATGGAAGCCATATTTTCTCCTTTACGTTTACCTGATGTATTGCACGATCTTCCCCAAAATTATTCCCAGAGAATTTCTTTATTTGATGGAGAAGGAGGGATAACAACAAAGTAGCATGTAGCTAAATTCGAAGATTTTGTTGACTTGGAGGAAGTCGATTATGCGGATGTTAAAATGCGGTTGTTTGCTCAAAGCTTATCAAGGGAAGGGAAGAAATGGTTCAAAGATTTTCCAGCTGCATCTATCATGACCTTTCAAGCTTTCCAGAATGCATTTCTAGAAAGGTGGGATGATAAACAAAGCCCTTTGCATCTTTTGTCCCAATACAATAGTCTCATGAAAGGAGGTTTTGAATATGTTCATGAATTTTCACGCAGATTTATGAGATTTTATAATTCCATTCCAGAAGATATAAAACCTTTTGTAGCTGCTGCTAAAATTCATTATGCTGAAGCCTTTGATAATGACTTTGCATTTTCATTAAGGGAGAGAAAGTCAGTGAGTCTTGCTGCCATGTTCATAGATGCTTTAGAAGTGGAGGCCAATATGATGGCGAGTGGAAAAATGAAACAAAGAGACATTGATAGGAGGAAGACAAGAGAAGAAAATATGCCTTCTACTTCTTCTTCTACTACTGATATTAAATTTGAAATGATGTTGAAAACAATGGAGAAGTTAATGGATAGATTGACTATGGACAATAGATCATTTAATAGAGAACAAGGTGATCCTCAAATGAGAAATCCAAATTTTAGAAGGCCAAATCTTCCTATGCCTCCACAAAACAGGAAAAGAGATACTGAGAAACCTAAGGAATCAAAAAGAGCAATAGATTCGACCACCTTTCCATGAGAATTATGTTGTAGATGAAGAAGGTCCTTCCGAGAATGAAATTCATCTTTTTGGGGAATTAGATTCAGAGATATATCTTACTGAAGAAGAACATCACATGTTTGCACAGAAAGGTGGAAATGAGGATTTTGAAAGGGAATCAGAGCAATATCAAAGGGGTTATTTACATGCTATGGATAATGTACAAAGGAAGATCAGATTGAGAAACAAAGAATTTGTTGTAAATAAAGGGAGGCTAAATTCAAACCAGCCTTCTACCAGTTCATTAAATATAGAAAAAGGAAAGGAAATACAAAAAGATCCTATTGTAAATAAAGAAGTTGAGAATAAAATAGAAAAAACAAAAGGAACAAAACAAGTGGCACCAGTAGATGTAGAGAAATTTAATTCTATTTTCAATTTGCAGAATGAACTTTCCAAGCTGAAAATATCTGTTCCTTTTAATGAGTTGTTGAGGAATAATGAGTACAGGGATACAATAACAAGGATGGTTAAAGGTCAAGGAGATTTTCAATCAGACATTTTAGAGTTGACAGATGATAATCCTACTATTTCATTTAGGCCAAAATTTGAAAGTATAGATGATGAAGAAGTTCCCCCTTTTTATTTGAGTTTGAATGTGCATGATATGGTGGTACACAATGCAATGTTAGATTCAGGTGCATCACATAATTTAATTCCAAAAGGAGTAGTTGAAAGTTTGGGATTGGAAGTGACAAGACCCTATAAATATTTGTATTCCTTTGATTCTAGGAGGGTGAAGTGTCTTGGTCTAATTAAAGATATGGTAGTGACTTTAAATAAATTGCCAACTAAAATAATAGTAATGGATGTTGTAGTGGCAGAAACTTTATACCTGGTTAATTTTATACCAAGATGTTTGATCCCTTTAGAGAAACTTTTTGATCAAAATGATGTTGCTAAAAGTCTTTCATTTTTTATAAGCAGTTTTAAGCCAAATCAAAATCTTGTTTAAAGTGAATAGTCTTTCTTTATTAAAATTTAAATCCATCATCTAAAGTACACATTGCATTGGCTGCCCCAAAGCTAGCCAATATCCTCAAGGGGACTTGTCCTCTTGAGTTATTTTTGTCTTTTCTTAAAAGTACTTTAACTTAGTATTTTCGGTAGTTTTCCAAAGACACTTTTAAAGTGTTTTTGGGCACTTTACACTAATTAAAGCTTGATGGTTTTTAGCAGGTCCATCCGAAAATAGGAGAAGGTGCTGTCCGAAAAGTGATTTTTGGGCTATTTGAAACCCCCAGGGGTCTCCCCATCTTTCGTAGTCATTATTATTGTACTTTGTAAGCCCTAGGGTTCGTTTGATATAAGAACCAAGTGGAATTTTTTTCAATTAGTTTTCTGATATTGTAACGCTTAATAAAAAGGAATCACTTCGAGTAGGCTCTTTCGAGCCCACTCCCCATCCCCTAGGGGGGATCCCGCGTTTTGTGTTTTTTGCACTTTTTCTCTTGTTTCTAGTTTTGTCTTGTATTATAGCATTGTATACTTTGAATTCACATTATATACTTTCAATATTCACAAATTCAAAGTAATCATACTACTTACCCCATGACTTCTCGATTGACCCGAAAGGGGAAAGAGATGCGTGGTAGGACTAATTAGACAATCCATGAGTTGTGTTTTGTATTTTTATGCTATCTAAAATTAACCCCTCCTTAATTTCCCAATTGAGGTCCACTTGGACCGAAAGAGATTCCTGGAGGTTTTCCTTTTTTAACAAAGAAGACAACTTAAAATCCTTAAAAAACTTATCAAGGCTCCGTTGTGTATGCTCTGCACTGGTTGTGGTTCATTTGATTAGTCAAGCTGCATCAAAAGCAACACGAGTGACTAGAATAATTAGGATTCACTTTCCCAATTAACCACCTTAGGAGAAAATCCAACGCCTCGACTGAACCGTAAACGGTGGAAAAATACCCAAAGGAAGTGGGAGCTAATGGACATTGACCTCGAGGCGCCAATCTCTGTTACATCCTAGTGGGTGTATTATGAACACAGTCTCAAAGACTCGATTCAGCCCACACATTCATTGCAGGTAGCCGTAGTGGTTGTTAATTTTGGACATACTCCAAGTACCCCCTGGGTATATCTGGAGTTGCCCCGCCTAATTTAATCAACTCATCATACATTAACTTAAAATTTAACCAAGAGCACTTGCAACACCCATTTGTATTTCAACATCAATCTCATTTGTAGACTCCATTATTGGCAATGATCTATTTGATATTATCATATGTTTTTGCATTACTGCTTATCAATTTTTGATTTCTATGCTGCTGTGGTATAACAAATATTGCAAATATCTTGTGTCGAATTCATTTGTCAAAACTCCTAAAAAACTTACTCATTTAATACCATCCTCATCTAAGTAACTAGCCTTAGTAACTTGTAGGGTCCACCCCCCTTGGCTTCATTAGGAGTTTTCCTAAATAGAGGAGTTAAGAATAAGGTGACAACCTTGACTTGAGACTTGCCCCCAAGGACACACCGAGTGGCTTGAATATTTATGCCACGTTCCCCCCATGTGTGTGAAAGGTGGAAACAGTGCTCTTGATCATAGTCTCCTTCAATTTCTTCTTGGCTACTTCTTCATAGCTGGAAGGCTCTGCATCAATGATGTCACTCAACAGTTTCACATAACTAGAGTGTGTCTGAGGCCTATTGCTTTCTTTGGATGATTTCTCATGTCCAAGGTGGTCTTCATCTCTCGAGGTGGATCTACCATTCTCTTTATATTCTTCTAAATCTCTTTATTTCACTATGGCGTCTCTGAACCAGGAAGATTCAGGTTCCTCTTCTGAACTGTCGTTACTTGTTCTTTGAAATGATCTACAAGTCAAGTTCAGTTACATGATTAGAAACATCTCATAATTTCCAAAACATATTAATAGTGAAAAATATATGTCACATAGTCATGAATCTATCTTAGCCAATGCCACAACATTCATCCATATCCTATATACATACAATAACTTCTATATGCCTTCTACCCCAATGTTATTAAGAGTGTGTACTACTCCTAATATGTCAGGAAAGAGGTTTCAATCTAGATAAGTGGAAATGGAATGTTGCACACAATCATTGAATTCTTACAAATTATGTGTAATTCAGTAGTATAAATGCAAACAATCAAACATGCATAATACATCAACTAAATATAAACAAGTGCACAAAGATTTATATCTTACCAATTTGAGGTGTTCAACCTAGTTTCGGAGCTGGCTGATCTAGGGTTTGTCAAAGAAACCCTAATTTTCCAAACTTGTGATTTCAAATTTTTTATTGGATAGAAGTATGGGCCTCTTCAAGGTGAGCTATCTAATGAACTCCTTTTCTGAAAACAGTGGTGGGAAGCTCTCGAAACAAGAAGCCCTACTTTTCCAATTTCTTCTATAGAATTGCCTGATATTGCTTCTATTGTATCTCCTAAGTTTAGGCTCCTTAGAATATGAAACTTCACATTGAGATATCCTGATGTGTCTTCTTTCTAACCTCACAGGTTATACCATAAATGGATTCTCCAAGTGGGGCTTATGCTGTGTTTCCCAAGGCGACTAAGTTTGGGGACTATTCAACATAGCGAAATTGGATGGGATGCCACGTGTCATTGTTTCACATTCTAGGTGTGAAAAGAGGAACAAAGAAAATATAGTCCATTACCCACCTGCAACATCTTGCAAAATTCATTGCTACCTTCCTATCCCGAGATATAGCAATTCTCCCTAGGCCACCTGTTTATGACTGTATTCTGGAGGAGGCTGGAACCCTGATTTGGAGGAATCATATATCCCGAAGTATAGTGAATTGGAGGATGAAAATTTTACACAAGGTATAGAAATAATTCCACTTTAGACTGTAAATGTTTTAGATTTTGATTCGACTCCAATCTCACATTATAGAGGAAGTTCTAAGATGACTAAATTCAGTCTTTCAGGGTTTTCAAACATGAAAACCTAATTTCCAGTAGCTTCCATTGTAGCTATATTTCGGCTGCACATTACCTTCTTTCAGGATGGATATGATACCATGTTATTTTTTCTAATTTATTTTACTTAGGATCTTTATCTGAAAGAATAACAAGCACACTAATACATCAAAGATATATAAGAGACACACGACACAAATTTTTTTCATCAGGGAAACCATAAAGGAGAAAACCCCGCAAAATTCCTCAGAATAGTTCTGCCACAAAGATAATATGACAAGATAGAACAACCCAAGAGCAATATATTTGTAGTAGCTCTCTGTCCCTCCTATTCCTCTCTCTCCTAAAGCACACATGAGAGAGCAAGTGAAGTGTGTGTTGAATGAGGATGGCGCCTCTCTATTTATATTCTTTCGTTGAGTTAGTTAACCTAACCACTAGGTCACCTAGGTTACTTGTGGGGATGAACTACCTAAGAATACACATAAATACATTTTACTTTATTTAACCTAGGGACTATCACCTCGACTTACAATGGAGGTTTTACCGCAGTGATCATAAACAATGAGGACACATGTAAAGGGGTAACACACATCATCAATGGGGGTACAACAACAAAAAATTATACTATACATCAGAATATATTCCAAAGTTACAAATACAACAACAGTTTGGTGTCTCCATGAGCGAATGATTCCATAATGGGATAAGAGCGAGAAACTAGATCACACTGACAGTTGAGCGAACCTGGAGGGTTTGGAGATTTGAAACTTGAACCATAAGTGGCGAGATAAATTCCAAAAATATGGAACAATAGTCCCATGAAGGCAAAATCCATGGTTTTCCAACCAATGAATGACATACAAGACATAAAAGCAACAAACACAAGTGACATAACATTGGAAATTAGGTAATTTTGAGATTTTCCAACTAGTGAACTTGAGGGTTGTCGGGTATTTTGGGCATGAAATGGTTGGGGAAATGAGTCTATGAATGTCATAGGATGTATATCATCATGTATATCACCTTCAGAATCAGAATAGGAGGGATTTGAATGGAGTGGGAAAGAGCTTTCAAAAGACACATCAGAAACTAGTAAAAAATGACTAGTTTCGGAAGGAAGCTTCGATGAACTGTTTTGTGTTGCTTCCAAGGAAGGGATGGAGGTTTTAGATTATGATATATCATAATGTGAATAATAAAAAGATACATTTGAAACATATATATGAGAAATTGGTTTCTCCCATGCACACAAATCATGCTCATGATTACCATTTTCTTGCTTGCGCTACCATCTTCTTGCAAAATATGGATCATCAACATTGTTCTCCTCAAGGAGATTGGTCATGATGTCCATATTATTTTTGAAGAAAGATATTTCATGATGTGAACCTTTGCAATAACCACATGTGGGTCTCTTTCTCTTGATCTCCATTCTCCTGTATTTCAAACTCTCATTAATTGAATTGGATCTTTCTGTATCTGAATGCTTCTTCTCTTTCTCTCTTTGTTGCTTCAAATCCTTGAATTTATTCTTGAATTTGGATTGATTTGATACACTAGAAGGAAGGGATTTATCCTTGGTGGATTTTATGGTACCCATTTGTGTTAACTTTTCATATGCTTAGCTAAGACATCAGTACTTCATTTTACTTTTATAACAAAAGCATATAAACAGGATCACTGAAAGATAGACAAGCACAACAATACAAAAGGAACACAAAGATTTATCCTGGGAAAACCCTAAAGGGAAAAACCCAGTAAAAGCTTCCTCAATATAGATGCCCCAAAAAGATAAAAGATAAAACCAGCAAGGAGATCAAAGCCTGATCCTCCTCCTTCTCTAGCTACTTCTCTTCTCCACTAATGCGCTACACAAGTGAGAATGTGTGTTCAAATGAGGAGAGCTACACCTCTATTTATATTCATCCATTCACTTCAATTAACTCATCTGACATGTAGGCTCGAGTTAATCATGTAGGCTCGAGTTACACATGTAGGATCAAGTAACCACACTGGGGTGCTAATGACCCACCTTTACAATTAGAGGGGAAAAACTCATGACTCTTATTAGTTATTCTGATTAGAAGCATCGGGGTACAAGATAATACAAGTGGTTCTCCCGGTAGGACCATCGGGGACCACAAAAGATACATATAGAATATTCTTCGAAGTTACAATATTTCAACACTCCCCCTTAACGAGAAGGGTATTCTACAACAAAATCAACAACAAAAATAGTAGGAGAGAGATAGAGGACATCATCAACATCATCAGGGTAATACATCTATAAATCATTGGAAGCTTTTCAACATTATGTAGTCTTCATCTTCAATCTTCAGTCTTCATCATCATTAATACTTTGACTACTTCGATCAACAACATCTTCAGCACTTTGACCTTTCGATCATCAACATCATCTTCAGTGCTTTGACCTTTCGATCAGCAAAATCATCTTCAACACTTTGACCTTTAAATCAGCAACATCATCTTCAGCACTTTGACCTTTCGATCAGCAACATCTTCAGCGTTTTGACCTTTCGATCAGCAACAATATCTTCAGCATTTTGATCAGCAACATCTTCAGCGTTTTGACCTTTCGATCAGCAACAATATCTTCAGCATTTTGATCAGCAACATCTTCAGCACTTTGATCTTTCGATCAACAACATCTTCAGCACTTTGATCTTTCGATCAACAACAACATCTTAAACATTTCGATCAGAAACATCTTCAGCACTTTGTTCTTTCGATCAGCAACCTGATCGGTAACATTGTGATCAGCACCATAATCATACTTCAATTCTCGAACAGCTTCATCATCATGATATTCTGATCTTTTGATCAGTACATCGTTATCATCACATACTGATCATTTGATTAGTACGTTATCATCATCATACTCAGATCTTTTGATTAGTACATCATCATCGTCATACTCTGATCAATACATCATCATCATCATACTTTTTTTGATCAGTACATCATCATCATCACACTTTGATATTTCTATTAGTACATCGTAATCATCATCATACTCTGATCTTTCGATCAGTACATCATCATCATCATACACTGATCTTTCGATCAGTATGTCATCATCATCATAAAAACATCATCATCATGAAAGCATCATTATCATCAAAACATCAACATCATCAAAACATCAACATGATCCTTCCTTTCGGAATTACGGTATTTAGGTCTTTACGGAGTTACCAATGATCCTTCCTTTCGAAATTACGGGATTTAGGTCTTTACGGAGTTACTAACGATCCTTCCTTTCGGAATTACGGGATTTAGGTCTTTACAGAGTTACTAACGATCCTTCCTTTCGGAATTACAAGATCAACACATTTGTGGAACTCAGACAATCCTTCCTATTAGAATTACGGGATCAACACATCTATGGAACTCAGACAATCCTTCCTGTTGGAATTACGGGATCAATTCAATGATCCTTCCTTTCAGAATTACGGGATTTAGGTCTTTACGGAGTTACTAACAATCCTTCCTTTCGGAATTACGGGATCAACACAGATGTGGAACTCAGACAATCCTTCCTATTGGAATTACGGGATCAATTCAATGATCCTTCCTTTCAGAATTACGGGATTTAGGTCTTTACAGAGTTACTAACGATCCTTCCTTTCGGAATTACAAGATTTAGGTCTTTACGGAGTTACTAATGATCCTTCCTTTCGGAATTACGGGATCAACACAGATGTGGAACTCAGACAATACTTATTCTAGGAATTACGGGATCAACACACATTCTCAAGTATTGAAGTCACCGGATCCATTCTGAACCAAAGTTCAAGGATGATACAATCCTACCACATTCACGGGGACCAAGATCTCCAGATACATTTTGAACCGAGGTTCAGGGATGATGCAATCCACCACTTTCACGGGGCTGAGACCTCCGGATACATTTTGTACCGAAGTTCAGGGATGATGCAATCCACCACTTTCACGGGGGCCGAGACCTCCGGATACATTTTGAACCGAGGTTCAGGGATGATGCAATCCACCACTTTCACGGGGCTGAGACCTCCGGATACATTTTGAACCGAAGTTAAGAGATGATGCAATCCTACCACTTTCATGGGGGCCGAGACCTCTGGATACATTTTGAACTGAGGTTCAGGGATGATGCAATCCCACCACATTCTCGATGACTGAAGTTACACCTGATCCATTCTGAGCCAAAGTTCAAGGATGATACAATCTTGCCACATTCTCGATGACCGAGGTCTCCAGATCACTTTAGGGCAAGTGCCCAGGGATGATACAATCCCACTTCATTCTCGAAGAACGAGGTCTCCGAATCACTTCTGGACATATGTCCCAGGATGATACAATCCCTCTTCATTCTTGAAGACCGAGGTCTCCGGATCACTTTAGGGAAAGTGTCCAGGGATGATACAATCCCACTGCAACATCACTACTCCCCCTTTCGGGGAAGGTCTTTCTGAACCATACCAAGCTTGTCTCGAAAGTGTTCAAACTTTACCCGAGACAGTGGATTTGTTAGCGCATCATCATCTAAACCATCTTCATCTACATCTTCAGTATGTGAATACTGAACTATCACCATCTATATCTCCAGTATGTGAGTACTGAAAGCATCATCAAGTCACCATCATCTGCATCTATAGTATGTAAATACTGAAACATCATCTATATCTTTAGTATGGGAATACTGAAATAATCATCATCTATATATTCAGTATAGAAATACTGAATCACCATCATATGGATCTACAGTATGTAAATACTGAAACATCATCATCTGCATCTTTATCTTGAATGTAGAAATACCGGATTTCTATGTGTTACGACGGAACACGGGGTTCTCTGTTATCACAACTCTCGTTATCACATAGAATCAATGTAGTATCCATATTCAGTTCAAAGCGACCTGATATCAGCTTCCGAATCCATATGGCTTCACAACATAGCAGAGCAATCTGCTATGTATTCTGCTTCAGCCATGCTACAAGAAACACTGGACTGTTACCTACTAAACCATGAACTCATAGCAGACCCCAAACAAAAGCATCTACCTAATGTGCTTTTCCTGTCTGAGATACTTCCAGCCCAATCTGCATCTGTGTAGCCATACAATCTATACTCATGGCTACCATCATAATATAAACCAAAGTCTATAGTCCCTTTCAGATATCTCATCACATGTTTTGTAGTTACTAGGTGAACCCGTCTTGGTTGAACAAGATATTGACTTAAGGTGTTCACAGCAAAACAATCGTCTGGTCTGGTATTTGTTAAGTACATCAATGACCCAATGATCTGTCTGTAATGAGTCATATCCACTAACTCTGATGAGTCATCGGCTAACAGCTTCAAGTTGGAGTCCATGGGTGTGGCCATGAATTTGCATTCCAACATATTGAATCTCTTCAATATCTCTACCGCATACTTTCCCTGGTTGAGAAAGATTTCTTCTGAACTTTGCCATACTTATAGACCTAGGAAACAATGCATTAACCCAAGGTCTTTCATCTCAAATTCTTCTGCTAGTTTCTTCTTGCTTTCCATGACTTGTTTCTCATTTCCTATCAAGGATAAGTCATCCACATATAATAACAGGATGACAAGTTCATCTTCTACAACCTTGAGATAAAGGTTAGGATCAACTTTACTTTTGGTAAAGCCCATGCTCGACAGGAAACCATCTATTCTTTCATACCAAGCTCGGGGAGCTTGTTTAAGACCATATAATTTATTCTTCAACTTTCATACGTGAGTATGTCTATATTCAACTTCAAATCCTTGTGGCTGTTCTATGTATACTTCTTCTTTGATCACACCATTTAGAAAAGCTGTTTTCACATCCATTTGGTGTAAGTCCCACTTCATCATGGATGCAAGTTCCATGGTAGCTCTAATTGAATTATACCGTGCTACTGGGTAAAATATCTCTTCATAATCAATTTCCTCTTTTTGAGAGAAACCTCTGGCCACAAATATTGCTTTATACTTCTCAATACTTCCATCAGCTGCATGCTTTATTTTGCATATCCATTTGGAGGATACTATACTCTTTCCTTCTAGTTTGGGAACTGTATCCCAAACATCATAACATCTTCCATGAGTTGGTCTTGTCGGGTCATCAACATATCCTGGTCTTCTGCATTCAACCTTGAAGCTTGGAACCTTCTTTACTCTTGGTAAAGTCTCGATCCAGCAGGAAGCTGTCCATCATGTCATACCATGTCGAACTTAGATATCTTCTGTGGTCACTCCCCCTGAAGTGGAGTATCATCTTCCCTCTTCATTCTGTATAGGTGGCTCTATGCTTGATATATACTTGTCAATAGAGTATGTCATGTCATAGTCTATTCTTTCTAAGGCAAATCATGAACCTTTGATTTGTACACTTGTTCTTGTAGATTCATATGGAAGATACTGCGTACTTCCCTTTATGTCTCGAAATCATATCGTATACATCATTCCCCATGATCAACTGTTATTATTTGATCATAGCATTCTTTTCTTCATCTTGAGTTATCTCTTATACCCATGGTGGTCTTCATCCTTCGAGGTGGATCTACCGCTTTCTCTCTTTCTTTTGTCATGGTGTCTCTGACCCTGGGAGCTTTAGATTCATGTTTATTGAATTGTCATCAATTGTTCTTTGAAACAAGTCTCATCCTTGTTTTCTTGTAGGAGGTTATTCAGGACCTTTCCTACAATTCAAATGCACCAATTTCATGGTTAGAACTATTTCATAAAACATATACATAACGACAAATTCTTATGCATCATGCAACTGTTTAGCCAAGACAACATTCATCCATATCTCATGGAAACTTTCTAGATGACATTATTGAGATTGTGCATTAATCCAATATGTCATGTAAAGAGGTTTCATTATAGATAAGTAGCAATGGAGAGATGTATAGCACCATGAGCTACTTACCGATCACATGCATATTAGTAGTATACAGTCATTAATGCAAACAATATATCATACATAACACATCAACTGAATATGCATAACAAAAAAATATCATTAAATGACAATTGAATACTTATCTTTTGTTTGTTTTGTGGCTAGACTCCTTCTTGATCATTCTCCTTCATCATCTTCTTCATTCATGAAATCATCATTTCTTATCCAAATGATAAGATGGATAAGAGGTTCGTCAAGAATTGATTTCTTCATATTCCTCATCGCTTGAGGGATCTTCTTTGAATGGTGAGAGCTTGATCTTCAATTTGCTCCCATCTTTCTTCTTCTCTTCTTATGAGACGAGCTTCTTCTTCTTCCTAAAGTCAACTGAAAGTAATCAATTCGTTCTGGCACACATTCCTCGTATGAATGAATCCCATGATCATGGGAGACCATTCAAGGTGGCTATCACCACTTCTGCATTCTCTGCTTCTTCTTCTACCGCTTCAAGATGTTATGCATTCTGGATATTCACATTCTTCAACTGTTTTCTCAAATCCATCTTCTGAATTATGTTCTTATATTCAAATAGCTTGATTAAGGAATCAAACATATTCGGTGTCTTTAGGGAAGACACTTGTGGTACAAGTTGATCCATGATTGAATCAACAATGATCTTCTTAGCCTTGATCAAGTTCTTCTTGTGTAAGGCTTTGAGGCTCGTCTCCCTCTAGAATTGGAACCTCTCTACTCATGTAGGTGTCCAATTCATTTTCTTCAGAGGGATCAAATACTTTCATTCTTGGAATTTTTCAACTTCACCAAGCTTATCATCAAGATGATGTGATAGATCACTTTGAAATGAGAACCTCAAATGCAAAAAGCAAAAGATTAGATCTTACCGATTTGAGGTGTTCGTCCTGCTTCTGGAGCTGGCTGATCTAGGGTTTGTCAGAGAAACCATAATTTTCAAAAATTGGAATATTTCAGATCTGATTGGATATAAATATAGATCTGTTCAAATGGAGCTGTCCAATGTACTCCTTTTCTGAAAACAGTGGAGGGAAGCTTCTGGAACAGGAAGCCCTAGTTTTCCAATTTCTTCTACAGAAATGCCTGTTACTGTTTTTGTGCTATATCTGATGTTACTTCTCTTATGTGTCTAAAATTTCTCACTGAGGTAACCTCTCATATCCCCGATCAAACACCACAGTTTTCATCAGAATTGGTTTCACCAATTGGGATTTATGATCATTTTCCCAAGGTGACCTGTTACAGGACTGTTCAGAACAGTGAAGTTGTACGGCATGCCACGTGTCACTGGTTCATCTTCAGGTTCTGAAATTAGGACTACAGAAAGTACAGTCCGTGCTATTTCGAGAAAATCTTCAGGAATTCCATTTGGACCTTTGTATCCCAAGCTATAGAAAATTTTCCTAGGTGTCCTGTTTAGGGATGAATTCTATATCTTTAGGGATGTGTTCATCAGTATTATATCTTTAGTCGCTGCAATTTTCAGCTCCTGAACCTTCTCCAATAGTGGGATATAGCGAATATATGAAAACTTAGCAGTTCTAGTATTTAGGGGTTTTCTAGCTCCAGGTCAAACTAGGGTTTGACTTTCCCAGAGTTTCACCCAACCAAAAATCTTGATCCAGGTCTCTAAACTTAGATTTTGATGAGGAGAGAAATCCTATGTTGGGCTTACTCAAAAAATCTTCTTCTGCAAGAAGCCCTAATTTCCCACACCGTAAACTGAAAATGCTCGGAATCAAATTCCGCTTCGACAGAAAGATGCGCCCTTCAATAGAGAGTCAGCCTAGCCTTCTGTTGCTGATCGATTTTGGAGAGAGAACCAAAAAGTAAGAATCCCTAGATTTTGTAGCTGCACAATTTCTTCTTTTCAGGGTGGCTCTGATACCATGTTAACTTTTCATATGCTTAGCTAGGCCATTGGTACTTCATTTTATTTTTATAACAAAAGCATATAAACAGGATCACTGAA
The DNA here is from genome assembly GCA_001517045.1 of Pseudotsuga menziesii. Lineage (NCBI taxonomy): Eukaryota > Viridiplantae > Streptophyta > Pinopsida > Pinales > Pinaceae > Pseudotsuga > Pseudotsuga menziesii. The sequence goes on along the minus strand of LPNX010916356.1, from coordinate 894,661 downwards.
AGATAGACAAGCACAACAATACAAAAGGAACACAAAGATTTATCCTAGGAAAACCCTAAAGGGAAAAACCCAGCAAAAGATTCCTCAATATAGATGCCCCAAAAAGATAAAAGATAAAACCAGCAAGGAGATCAAAGCCTGATCCTCCTTCTTCTCCAGCTACTTCTCTTCTCCACTATTGCGCTACACAAGTGAGAATGTGTGTTCAAATGAGGAGAGCTACACCTCTATTTATTTTCATCCGTTCACTTCAATTAACTCATTCAACATGTAGGCTCGAGTTAATCATGTAGGATCGAGTTACACATGTAGGCTCAAGTAACCACACTAGGGTGCTAATGACCCACCTTTACAATTAGAGGGGACAACCTCATAAATCTTATTAGTTCTTCCGATTAGAAGCATCGGGGTACAAGATAATACAAGTGGTTCTCCTGGTAGGACCATCGGGGACCACAAAAGATACATATATAATATTCTTCAAAGTTACAACATTTCAACAATTTGCACTAACTTGTCCTTCTCTTGAGTCAATGACTCCATGAAGTCTGCTATCTCAGGAATCCTCCAATTTCTAGCTGTAAGCTTGCTTGAGTGGAATGTCGAAAAAAACACAGAATACTCAAGCCCTAGCTTAGAAAGGATGGAAAAGATAAGATGGTCTTCCTTCTTCTCTATGCCACATTGTTTTAGCTGAAGCACCAGCACTTTGAACTTGGTGAAGAAGTCTTGGATTGTCCCATAGTGAGTTGGACTTAGTGAGATTATTTCATTTTCAAGCTAATGGCCTCTCATGTCATCAGTATTCCCAAATAGTGACTCAATATTGAGCCAAAATTCATTGGGTGTGCCAAGACTGTCTACATGGAAGAGAATATCTCTCGAAGTGCTAAGACAAAGCATACCAAATTCCTCATCAAGTTTGTTGAAGTACTTATCTTTCTCCCAAACATAGTTGGGCTTGGTCTCAGTCCCCATGGTGACTCTGTACAGGCCTTTCGACCTCAGCTAAATCACCATATCAGACTTCCATTTGAAATAGTTGAATGGAGTCAACAAAACATGGGTCTTCTCCATTTCTGCTTGCGCTCTTGGTGACAAATTGTTGAATGTACCTGCAATGAAAAACACTCGAATCTATCTGGAGAATCCCTATAACAACTCAAACATTATGTATTTTATTTAAATCTCCAAATATATATGACACCATGTGATAATTACTTTACAGTGATATCTAGGATCTAGATCAATATTCACATTCTAAGTTATTCACAAAATATGCAAGAGAACAACAAAAGAGAACAAAGTAACACACATAGATGGTGCCAATAACTGATCTTTCTATTAGTGTACAACTTGTAGATATGTATGGTACATACTTATAGTACAATGGGGAAAATTCATGAGCCCTTGGAGGCCATTTGGATGCATACAAGTGTCAGGATAGGATTTGACCCCTAAACCCCACTATGTTGACCAATACACTCCCAAACCTTACCAAACAATCATGAATGCAAGTGTGAACATGTATGGAGGATCATATAACATAACTACAAGAGAAATAAAAATGCCTCTTACGTGTAAGACCATGGTACTAAGGTAGATTAATGCTCTAACAATGAGCAAGGTAGTCACATGTCTACTGTTGGAGTAGGGTCCCGCAGCTACAGGAGAAGCTGCCATTTTGGTGGATAGACAGTTTTGGTGAAGATATAAGAGATAAGGTAAAGATACGATGCTGTAGCATGTTTATAGCTGCATATCAGAGCCGAAAACTGTGACTATCGGGGCAGAGAAGTCAAAGAAGACGACAGTACCTGAGCGGCCGAGAAGAGAGAGCTCACCCACTACATTCAAGGCAGCGACCGAGAAGAGAGAGCTCACCCACTGCATTCAAGGCAGTGGTGAAGACAGGAAGGCTCAGCTACCCTCATAAAGGAAAAAGGGGCAATGGGGCCGAGGTATTGAAGACGAAGGACAAAAAAGGAAGCGGCGCCCAGTACCCACGATCAGCGCCGGGAAGCGTGGAAGACTACAGAGAGCTGTGGTGTGACGGAAAGCGGTAGTTCGAGTACAGATAGATCGACTGTCATAGTTAGGGTTTTTGGGTTACTGTTGGGATAGGCCCACATTTTTGTAATGGCGAGACCTTCGGGCCGCCTATAAAGGGATGTAAACTGTATTGTAAAAGGTTAGCTAGTCAGATAACCTGTAGCTATTCAGACAGTTAGCCAGTCGGAGAGTCTAGTAGTCTGTTAGCTCATAGTTATTTTGTATTGTAATAGAGTCGAGCTCTGGTTCTGCTATTCAGTCCATAGTTACCTTACTGTAACCAGTAGCCGATTCCAGGAGTATGTATGTAACAATGCGCAGGGATTGACAGAGAGAGAGAGAGAGAGAGAGAGAATATTGTAAGAAGGAAATATAGAGAAAGAGAAAGATCTAGGAGAGAAGGGCCCCCGACAGTGAGTGCGGAGTTACCCAGAAGATATCTAGCTGCACAATAGGTTGCAATAGAACTGTGTACTCTCTCAAGATATAATAAACACAGTTCTGTGGACATAGCTTCTACCCTGGAAGTGAACCACGTAAAACCAGTGTGTTATGTGATTATTTCATGCGATTGTGCTTTGCTTAGTTGATATCTGTTATCTTTTACATGAATGTTGTATCTCAGTTAGTAAATGTCTGTATGTCCCCATTCAGTTACAACATTATTGAAGGTTAAAGGTGGATTTACATGTATCAAGCGTCTGCATATGAGTTTATCAGTGCTTGTTTCACACAGTAATAAGTCATTTTGTTAAACTGTTTCCAGTATACTTATTCGGCCAGTGAAGTATAGTTGAGGTAGAGTGTGTTGAACTGTGGAAGTTCAAGTCAGAGTGTTTACTATCTTGTTGAAAGTTAGCCAAGTCATTTCACCCAGTGAGATAGCCCTTGGACCGTGAGGGTCGTAATGGGTCGTGCTATAGAAGATATTGCGTTGACAGTAGGTGATATCGCACCGTCAGAGGAGCTGCGGTGTGAGATATCGCAGAACGTGGGTTAAGCGAAAGGGAGAGTTGCGCACTGCCTGAGTCGCTGCAATGCGATAGGAGTCCTTCCCCTGTCAGAACCCGCGAGTAAGAGAGAACCGCGCGCCGCCGAGAGATCTCGCTGGCTAAGAGAAACCGCGAGACCCCAGGATGCTACAGAACCTAGTTGAGGACACTTAAGTCTTCGGCCAACCCATAAGATCACTTCGGGTGAGACTTCAGGCTGTTTTGCGGTCTGTCGCCGAAAGGGCCAGTGAGCTAGGGGTATTGTTGGTATATGTATATTAGTAAACCCGGGTCTGCCCAGATAGCCAACAAATGGTTCCGTTGTCGGCTTTGAACACATTACAGAGCTAATGTTCTGTTGGAATCCTACTAGAGACGAACTCAACCAGTGGCTTGGGTCTAAGAAGAAAGAGTTTGCAAAACAAGAGAACAAGAGTCCTAGACTGAGTACAGAGGACTGGTTGCAAAAACATATCTACACAGACCTGCATACGATATTTTTTGCGACCTATGGAAATGAGTTGTATGACTGGCTATCAAAGCTGACTGATCAGAATATATTCAGAAAGAAAAGAAACATCGTGTGGACACCGGAGCTGATTCACACCATGAAGAGCATAGACAATCCCATTACACGAGCAGTCGACTTCTGGCTTGCAAGTGTGCTAGAAGGCTTTGTTACATAGTTTGCAGTTGAACAGACAAAAAGCTTCAGCAAGGCTGAGCAGTACTTCTTCAAAGGATATCGCGGTAAGTACCTAAAATCTTTAAACTTGTCCATTAAGATGTTATTATATGAAAAAGGAGTAATGGATATAGTTTCAGACCAATAAGCTAAGAAAGTGTGATGTCACAAGAGTTTGAGAGTGATTTTGATGATATTGGATGTACACGTAGTGGGAAGAAATATAAAGTAGATTTCAGCTCTTCCATATTTGAAAACAGTTCAGATAATACTAGACAGTAGAGTCATTGTAATACAGAAATAACAGAAGGGGGTATCCCTTACCACCCTTATACCCCACAGAAAACAACCGGGACTCAGAACAATTCCATAGGAACTCCATCTAGTAGTTCACCCACAGCACATACTACCGCTACATCACCTACATCTACACCTCCAAGTGGTAGTAACACAGCAAATCAGCATCCACCACGTAGAAATAGAATGGGGGGTGACATGAAGTTACCTACCTTTAAGGGTACAGGGGCAGAAGACCCAGAGCAACATTGGTTTCTATGTGAAGCCGTGTGGACCATTAAAGGAATCCACGATGATAATATTAAACTTGTACAGTTGGTCACCACACTTAGCGAACGAGCCTTAACATGGTATATGAAGTATACCTCAACGATACCCAGAACACTTATACAGGTCCGGAATACCATGATTAAAGAATTTAAGAAGCCCAAGTCCGAATCACAGTGTATCACAGAGCTCAAATACATTAAACAGTTACCTACAGAGTCAGTATGGGACTTTGATCAAAAATTCAAAGCTCTCATAGACCAAGTTAGCTTTGATTTTGTGCTAGAGCAGCATAAGGAATGGTTCATCACAGCACTACTCCCGCATATTAGACATCCACTGATGCAACAGAGACTCTGTACGCAGGATGAAGCATTGGAGATGGCAATGAAACTAGAGGCATCACCTCTAACTGAGACTAGTACAGGTATGACAAACCTGCAAAACCAGTTAGCAAATCTCACGTTACAGATGCATGAGATTAGAAAAGGAAAAGAGATTGCATAAGACATATGGTGTATCAAGTGTAAAGCACAAGGCCATACTAAAGATAACTGTCCAGTATTTGATGAATACTTAGCAAGTGGGGCTCCTAACCCCTTAGCACAAACTCAAGGGCCATGGTGTGAACTATGCAGAACAAGAGGACATCCACCTTAGCAATGCCCTTTACTTCAGAAGTATATACAGACACCTAAGAACTTATACTGTACCTTCTGTAACTTAGTAGGACTCGAAGACCATACCTGCAGAGCCTACGATCTCATGGTCGATAGAAAACATGACTTGTACAGAGTCCAATCAGAGACACCGGGTCCAGCAGCAGGACCATAGCATGAACCGGCTCCCATAGGCCGTGGAGGAGGATTCAGAGGACGAGGCCGTGGAGGAGGCTTTGGCCGTGGTGAAGGCTTTGGCCATGGCTGTGGACTGATTACTTGTTACAACTGTGGAGTTGTAGGACATTATGCTAGGGAATGTCAGAGCCCTACTACGACATGTAATTATTGCAAATCTTACGATCACGCTATAGAAGAATGTCCTACCTTGATAGCCAAGATCAGGGAACCTAAGCCAGCGGTACACCAGAACATTCAGCTTATCGTTGCTGAGCAGAAAGAGCCAGAACCAAGAGTCAACATTGTGACTCGCAGTGGTGCTTCCACTAGTGGGACACTGTAGGATAGTGAAAAGAACACAGGACCGGAGTGGGTGAGCAAAGCTACTAATAAATCAACACCACTCAACCTGCAGAAGAATAAAGAAACATTTCAGGAAGCTAAAACTTTCTTTAATGAACCTATACAATCAGGACCCCAGGTACATCCATCTAGGGGCGTACCACAGCAAACACCTTGTGGCCTTAGTATTGTGGAGACATCGCAGGCTACCACATCAGGAAGATGCGATGAGGTTGAGTCAACAGGAAGCGTACAATCCTTCCTGCGGATTTTCTTGAAACTCATAAGAAATGAGAAAGCTATCAGAGAGCTTCAGTGCATCATAGATCAGTATCTGCCATCTTCTTCCATGAGAAGTGCGCATCATGCTGTTCATAATATTATGGGCCATACAAGAACAGGAAGAGAGATGAG
>LPNX010916356.1:840444-888456 GCA_001517045.1 Pseudotsuga menziesii | reverse complement strand
TTGAACCTATCCAAGCAGAGGATGAGGCGCGTAATATGGAGAGCCTCTATCAGATGACCACCAATCAGAGCGACTACATCAACCCAACCGCAGAAGGAAATATTGGTTGGCGATGCGACAGCTCATGCGCATCGGATTCGGATGTTGGTCTAGAGAATTGGCAGAATAGACTTTATGAAGTCTCAGCTCGCAGATGTGCATATCTGACTAAGTCACTGCGATGGATCGGAGCAGAGCTTAAGGATATTCCGTCGTTTGATGGCTTAGCGGATGTCAATGAATTTTTATACCAGTTTGAACAAGAAATTCCTCACGAGCAGAGGATGTCAGCGATTGACCTTGCAGTAAGAGCCACACCTGCAAGATGGTGGCATGCACACAAGCAACATATCACGTCATGGGATGACTCCAAGAGATTGACAGCGATCAGGTTTTCTAATGACAAAGGGTGTCTACAGAAGAAATATACAGGAGAAAGTGACCCCAGGTCACACATTCAGAGTTGTGAACAGAATTGGTCAGACATTCCCGAGGATGAATGGGTTCACCAATTCATTCACACTTTAGATCAAATTCCAAAGAATTGGTACACTGAGACAGAGTTGCGCAGAGGAACAACTACATGGCCACTTATGATAGACAGCTTTGAACTCACTTTCGCTTTTGAATCTGAGTACCGAAGCATTAATCAGGCTTTAGACATTATAAAGATTAAGATCTTTGAGGACTATACCCTATCGGTGTCAGCTCAACCTGATTGGGCTGTTCAATTGGACCAGGCGCTAGAGTGCTATAACTTTGCATCAGAACCAGAGGATGAGGATGAGGATCCTCGCAACATCAACATCCCAGAGTCAGAAGGCACTCGCGATGTTGATGGACCAAAGCTAGAGACTCCAGCTATAACCAAGCCTATCAAGATTAAGAAGATCAACATTGGCACAGACACAGAACCTAAATTTGCATCCATTGGAGACTATTGGAACGATGAAATGGTAGGACACATTGCAGATCTGTTACATGACTACCAGGACTTATTCCCCACTAATTTCACAATGATGAAGGGAATAGTTGGAGACTTGGGAGTAATGAGGATACCATTGAAAGAGGATGCTAGACCAGTTAAGCAGCGTCCATACAGATTAAATCCTCGGCACAAAGAAAAAATTAAGGATGAGATCGATAAGATGCTAGCAGTAGGCATCATTGAGCCAGTGGAAGAAAGCGAATGGGTTAGTCCCATGGTCATGCAAGAGAAGAAAACCAAAGGAGAAATTAGAATCTGTGTCGATTTGCGCAAACTCAATGATGCATCACTTCATGACCCATTTTTGACACCTTTTACTGATGAAGTTCTAGACAATGTGGGAGGACAGAAGGTCTACTCCTTCACCGATGGCTTTTTAGGCTATCACCAGATCAGAATCCGTCCAGAAGATCGATCTAAGACCACTTTTGCGACAGAATGGGGTTCATTCTAGTATATGGTAATGCCCTTTGGTCTTAAGAATGCACCAGCTATCTTTTCAAGAGTAGTAGTTGCTGTATTTAAAGAATACATCCATAAATTCTTAGAAGTCTATTTTGACGATTGGACTGTATTTGGATTAATCGACAAACATATAGGTGATTTAAGACTGATGTTAGAGAAATGTAGGCAATACCATATTTCTCTAAACTTAAAGAAATGCATATTCTGTGCGCCATTTGGTATTTTGTTGGGTCACATTGTCTGTAGACAAGGCTTGATGTTAGATCCTGCAAAGATTTCCATCATCGTAAATCTTCCAGTACCCAACTCAGTCAAGCAATTGAGGACAGTGCTCGGTCATACCGAGTACTATAGAAAATTTATCAAAGGTTATGCAAAGATCACAGCCCCTATGGAAAAGCTGTTAAAGAAAGATGTAAAATTCCTATGGAATGAGGAATGCCGGAAAAGTCTAGACACCCTTAAAGAGAAGATGGTTACAACACCCATCTTAGTATTCCTAGACTGGACCAAGCCATTTCATGTACATGTGGATGCATCTGGCATCGCACTGGGGGTTGTCTTAACCCAGCCAGGAGAAGGAGGTATTGATCACCCTATCGCATACTCAAGCAGAAAACTATCCACCACAGAAAAGAACTACACCAATACAGAGAGAGAAGGATTAGCCATGGTGTATGCTCTACAGAAGTTCAGGCACTACCTGCTAGGTGCCTCATTCAATATGTTCACTGACCACTCCGCTTTGAAGTACTTGGTCAATAAGCCAATATTAGGGGGACGAATCTGTAGATGGTTACTCCTATTTCAGGAGTATGATTTTGAAATTATTGTCAAACCAGGGAGATCAAATGCTGGACCAGATCATCTGTCGCGGATAGACTCAGGAGAAGAGCCAAGTAACCTAGAGGACAACTTGCTCGATGCGTAGTTGTTTTCTATTCAGATCGCAGACAAGTACTATGCTGATATTATTCACTTTCTCACTACAGGATGGGCACCTGTTGAGTTTACCAAGTAGAAAAAGAAACAGCTAGCTGTCAAAGCAGCAGACTTCACTTTGATTGCAGGACAATTATATAAGTTAGGGCCAAACGAAGTCCTGCGCAGATGCGTCATGCCGCACGAGAAAGAGGCCATTATCAGAGAAGCATATTTCGGTACCACAGGAGGTCATTTCGCAGGAAAGCCGACTGCGTAGAAAATCCTGACCGCAGGATTATGGTGGCCTACTTTGCATAAGGATACTAAGGAATTTTGCAGATGCTGCGATATCTACCAAAGGGTAGGAAAACCTTCGCAGAGAGATGAAATGCTGCTGCGACCACAGATTACACTGCGCGCATTTGACAAGTGGGCTATATATTTTGTGGGTCCTATTAACCCACCAGGAAAATGAACTGGTGCGAGATACATCATCACTGGAATAGAATACCTCACCAGATGGGTAGAGGCTAAAGCAGTAAGGAATTGTGATGCTGCTACAGCTGCACAATTCCTCTTTGAGAACATCATCAATACATTTGGATGTCCAGTAATTTTGATGAGCGATCAAGGAACCCATTTCTTGAACCACACTATTGAGGCCTTGACAGAGGAATTCCAGATACAGCACCATAAGAGCACTCCCTACCACCCACAAGCTAATGGTACAGTGGAGGCCTTTAACAAGATTCTATAAAACGCTCTTAATAAGATCTGCAATAGCCAAAGAAATGATTGGGACCTCATGGTTAATGCTGTGTTATGGGCTTATAGGACGACATGCAAGAAACTTACAGGACATACACCTTTCAGCTTGGTGTATGGACAAGAGGTTGTTATGCCTATGGAATATATTATGCCCAGTCTACGAATTTCTCATATCACTGGGATGACATACATAGATACGACGAATGAAAGGCTAGCGCAGCTGCTTGCCTTAGAGGAAGACAGGTTCATCGCAGGATTCCATCAGAAAGTGCAGAAGGCACGAGAGAAAGCTTGGCATGACAGGCATGTAAAGAACAAGATTTTTCAGATAGGAAACCTAGTCCTCCTCTACGACAGTAAGTTTGTGAAGTTTCCAGGAAAATTCAAGACGCATTGGTTGGGGCCATACTAGATTCAACAAGTTACAGATGGAGGTGCCGTTCAGCTCTGCAAACTGAACGGGGAGCTTCTTCCCACTTTCATTAATGGCAGTAGGCTTAAGCTTTACAGTGCTAGCCACTCCATATCCCAGCCTTAACTCAGACATATATGAGAGTGCAGATTTCCAGTGTAGTTGAAAGGAGGCATCGTACCGGTAGTTAGTCTACACCGGCAGGTAAAAAGCATTCGCATGAGGAGAGTTTTTCTGTAAAAAAAAATAAAAAAATAAAAATAAAAATAAAATAAAAAATACGGTTAAGTTTGTTTTGCACAGGTGATGCGGTGTGACATCGCGGTAAGGTGATGATTCCCCGTGCCATGTAGACACTTTCGAAAAAACACAGAGGGCTAGTCAATTCGCCTTTTGATGGGAAGTTAATGAAGAAATGACCGGTATACCTTACCGTAGATTTGGCAACAACATCATAAATTTTCCAGATCTAGTAAATCTTCGACGAGACCGATGCCTGCACACAAGTTTCAAGGGAAATTTGATCGGATTTCAACATTTAATAAGGATCGGGATGACGGGTGTGGTCTCGTCCATGCAATTAATACCACCGACGGGTTCAGCCTAGATGACCGTTGCGTCAGGGATTATAGCCTTCAGCATAAAAGCAGAGATCATTCATTCAGGACGGTTACTTTTGCAAGATCCGAGAGCTATAGAGTAAGTTGTTAAGTTTTCCCTGTACAGAGCTAATTTCGTTACAGAGTGCTGTGATTTTCCTATTTCACAGCCATTGCCAATCCAGAGTATTGCGCCGAGTGGGTTCTGTCCGAGGAGAAACCTTTAGAAGACATTTTGAGATGATTCGAGCGTGGAGGCCTTGTGCCCGCTATGACGACACCACCCAAGGGTATGAAACCAAGTTCATTACAGGTCAGACAGCTGCCAAGGATGAGGATCCAATCTCACATAGTAGAAGAATCCAGTCTGGAGCCAGAGGAAGAAATTCATAGCGCACCAGATTATATTGTGCCACGAGTTGAAGGTGCACCAGAGGTAAACATTCCCAAGAGTGCTAAGTTTCCTGTTCCCATACCATCGATTGATTCTCGAGTAAAGGAAGATGGAGATCTATTAGGATATGCCACCAATGTCAAATTTATAGATTATAACCTTGGAGACAGTAAGACATATCCTCAGTTCCGGCCAGATCAGTATCTTACGATTCAGAAGAACCCAAGGACAGGTGCAGATGAATATGTTCCTATGGAACATGTCCAGACTCTTGTGCGCTCAGGCTTGCTTAATTTGTTGAGAATACCACATTTTGGACGAGGTGCATAGGTTAATGCCGTGGTGCGCGTCCTACTTTCTTGTGTACATGGAGGTTACCTCTGGATAGGTAGCAAGGTCGACCTAAATGTCGACTTGGTAGACCGCATCACCGGGCTGTCCAAGACTGGTAAGGACCCTCAAACACATATAACAGGAAAGACCAAGGATTCCAAGCTACCACCAGCCCTAGTTACCAAGTATACGCTACAGAGAGGAGGACGGGCTTATGACATTGCAATCTTAACAGACGATACACTCAGATTTACAGCCAGTTTGCTTGTAGGAAGATTGTTAACCAAGGTTCGCCCAAAGGAAGTCACAAGATCAGTAATTCACCTTGCCATACAAGTTGTAGAAGGTGAAAAGTTCAATTGGTGTTTATTTTTGTTAAATATTTTTCAGCAAGATTGTTTGACAGCCCAGGATGAGGCAAACCACCCCTTCCATTTCTCGTGGCTGCTTATACTATGTGCATTCGTTAGGTGGAAGGAGCCACGCCATACCCAGTTTCGACAGTTAGCAAGTGGCGAGCCCAGAGGCGCACACTATACCAACTTATGGGAGAGCAGCAGCCTAGCCAAGAAAAAGAACAATATGATAGTATTCTATGAATACTATAAACTGTTGAAGAGAATCATCCAAGAGACGCCGTGGATCAGCATGGAGACTGTGGACATATATGATAATCGGCTTGATTTTATGGCAGACAGCCATAGAATCTACCTGAGGCCAAAAAGGTCTAAAAGGGACAATTGGGCTAATGGTTGGTTTAGGATGACAACGCAGGATGTCGAAGACATCATCAAAGACTTTGACAACGAGTGGAAACAAGCATTAGAGGATACCACATCACTACCATAAGGTACCGCACATACAGACCCATCGGACAAAGGCAAAGACAAAGTGGGGTCCTAGACGCAAGATACAGCAAAGTGCCACTACCGAGAGAAAAAAGGAAAGACCCAGAGGAGGCGCCACTAGATCCACCAACGAAGAAGAAAAAGCAGAAAGCCACAAAACTACCTCTGAAGACTGCATTGATAGACGATGACTATGAACAAAATGGATGACACATTTCAGGCGATGCAGGCATCGCAGGGCAAGCTGCAGGGGGCGATAGATCGACAGCTTGTGGAGTTAAAAACACTAACCGAGAATACTGCCATGATCCACACTCAGTTAATCAAGACGCCCGCAGGAGAAAGTTCAACACAGTCAATTTACCGCGAGGAAATCCTGGCAAAGGATTGCATCAATACAGTCTTGATACCACCAGGGAGCATCCGATTCCCTGCTTCAATGATGGATGTACAGATACAGATTAGGCAACCTGTCGAGGTTAACCTCGCAGAGTTTCACGTTGATCAGTTACAGATGATCCAGCAGCAGCTAAGCGCAGAGCTCAAAGATAGAGAGCTTGCGACTTATAAACAAAACACACAGCTAAAACAAAAGAATGCAGCACTCACCGCAAGTTTTCAGACAAAGGCGAAGGAGTTAAGAACATATGAATAAAGAGAATAGGATCTCAGTCAGGTCCTACAGAGCATCGCATTGGAGTTACCCCAATGTAACATTGAGTTTGCCTTGCCTCTCACGTAGAAGGTAAGAAGAGTTGCAGACAGAGAAAAGGCTCTGGAAGAAATAGTAACCAATATGGAAGAAGACCACAAAGCACAGATTGCTGAGCTTGAGGCTCGAGCCCCGGGCACCCCCCAGACAGACAAGGAAGCAAGAGTATAGGCCTTTAGACTCACTTCCACACAGATGAAATATCGCATAGACGATGCACAGTCAGTGCTAGCTGATGCGACGAACACATGGTCGGAGTTAGATGAGCATCCCGAGAGAGTAGAACTCCAGCAAAGCATTTAGCAGATAGAGAATGCCACAACAACAATGAAGGAAGAAATCAAGAGTTTAGGAGCTCTTGCGAAGATGAGAAAGACGACAGAGATGAACCGATTGCAACAGGAAGCGCATCGGTTGAGAGCAAAGGAGATACAAATAAATAACCTGCTTCAACCATATCAGGAACAAATCACAGAGCTAGTTGGGGTGGTTGAGTAGAAGGTTAGGGAGTTCACTACCACCAGAAATGAAATTGATGCAACAGAAAACTCCAGTATTATTCAAGCTATGCTTGAATCGGCACAAGAGTGTGTTGAAACTATGGATAAAGAAGTCGCAAGACTTCGGCAGAAACTTACAAAGACTTCACAGGAAGCCAAGGAGAAATTACAGCAGGAGAATCCCACTGTTAGTGGCTCGAGGACGAGCCACAATTAAGTGTTAGGGGACTGTTGGAGTAGGGTCCCGCAGCTACAAGAGAAGCTTCCATTTTGGCGGATAGACAGTTTTGGCGAAGATATAAGAGATAAGGTAAAGATACGACATCGTAGCATGTTTCTAGCTGCAGATTAGAGCCGGAAACTATGACTATCGGGGCAGAGAAGTCAAAGAAGACGACAGTACCTGAGTGGCCGAGAAGAGAGAGCTCACCCACTGCATTCAAGGTAGTGGCTGAGAAGAGAGAGCTCACCCACTGCATTCAAGGTAGTGGTGAAGACAGGAGGGCTCAGCTACCCTCATAAAGGAAAAAGGGGCAACGAGGTTGAGGTATTGAAGATGAAGGACAGAAAAGGAAGCGGCGCCCAGTACCCACGATCAGCGCCAGGAAGCGTGGAATACTGCAGAGAGCTGTGGTGTGACGGAAAGCGACAGTTCGAGTACAGATAGACTGACTATCATAGTTAGGGTTTTTGGGTTACTGTTGGGACAGGCCCACAGTGTTGTAATGGAGAGACCTTTGGGCCGCCTATAAAGGGATGTAAACTGTATTGTAAAAGGTTAGCTAGTCGGATAACCTATAGCTATTCAGACAGTTAGCCAGTCTGAGAGTCCAGTAGTCTGTTAGCTCACAGTTATTTTTTATTGTAATAGAGTCGAGCTCTGGTTCTGCTATTCAGTCCATAGTTACCTTACTATAACCAGTAGCTGATTCCAGGAGTATGTATGTAACAATCTGCAGGGATTGACAGAGAGAGAGAGAGAGAGAGAGAGAGAGAGAGAGAGAGAGAGAGAGAGAGAGAGAGAGAGAATATTGTAAGAAGGCAATATAGAGAAAGAGAAGAGATCTAGGAGAGAAGGGCTCCCAACAGTGAGTGCGGAGTTACCTAGAAGATCTCTAGTTGCACAATAGGTTGCAGCAGAACTGTGTACTCTCTCAAGATATAATAAACATAGTTCTGTGGACGTAGCTTCTACCCTGGAAGTGAACCACGTAAAACCAGTGTGTTATGTGATTATTTCATGCGATTGTGCTTCGTTTAGTTGATATCTGTTATCTGTTACATGAATGTTGTATATCAGTTAGTAAATGTCTGTATGTCCTCATTCAGTTATAGCATTATTGAAGGTTAAAGGTGGATTTACATGTATCAAGCGTCTGCATATGATTTTATCAGGGCTTGTTTCACACAGTAATAAGTCATTCTGTTAAAGTGTTTACAGTATACTTATTCGGCCAGTGAAGTATAGTTGAGGTAGAGTGTGTTGAACTGTGGAAGTTCAAGTTAGAGTGTTTACTATCTTGTTGAAAGTTAGCCAAGTCATTTCACCCATTGAGATAGCCCTTGGATCGTGAGGGTCGCAGTGGGCCGTGCTATAGAATATATCGCATTGACAGTAGGCGATATCACACCATCAAAGGAGCTGCAGTGTGAGATATCGCAGAATGTGGGTTAAGCAGAAGGGAGAGTTGCGCACCGCCCGAGTCGCTGCGATGTGATAGGAGTCCTTCCCCTGTCAGAACCCGTGAGTAAGAGAGAACTGCGCATTGCAAAGAGATATCGCTGGCTAAGAGAAACCGCGAGACCCCAGGATGCTACAGAACCTGGTTGAGGACACCTGAGTCTTCAGCCAACCCATAAGATCACTTCGGGTGAGACTTCAGGTCGTTTTGCGATCTGTCGCCGAAAGGGCCAGTGAGCTAGGGGTATTGTTGGTATATGTATATTAGTAAACCTGGGTCTGCCCAGATAGCCAACATGACCCTAGACCTCACATAGTGTGCATGGTTAGTTTGTATGCAATGGAGCGTTGCATCTTGGTGCATTTGGTCGTTGAGGATTTTGGGCTAGCCAGTTCACCGCGGCATTGGTGGGAGGAATTGGTTGTTGATCGCCTCCCTGTGGTTTATTGTTGCCTTGGTTTCGGGGTCGGTTATTCCTAGCTTTCCCTTGTTGGTTATTGGGGGATGGATGGTTGGGACGGTTTTGTTGTGCAAACACCTATCCCAATGGAGTAGGTGGAGTAGGGGTGGGGGCTTGAAAATCTTGTACCGGTGGTGCATAGTAGACTTGGGTGGGTGTCAGTGCCACAAATGTGGGAATTTGTCCCGCGTATTGTTGTGTCGACCAAGCTAATTCCTGGGCCTACTGCAGTGGCGCAGGTTCTGTATAGAAGTTGTGGCTCTAGACTAGGACATAATTCTTACATAGTCCAAAGTTTGGTTTTGGTAGGCAACACTAGGGTTGTTGCTTGGTTGTGGTGGTATTGTAGGTGGTATCGAATGGTTTTGTGGTTGGTGGGAGACATAACCTCTGATTCCATTTGCGGCATGGGATGCCCTCGGTGCATCCCCGTAGGAGGTGCCCACATGGGGAGCGTTTGGAATGACAGTGTAAAGGTATCCAGACTATGCATAGATCAGATCAAACTATTGGGCTTTCAAGATGGCCTCCTCTTTGGATTGGGGATGTTCATATGCGACGTCCTTCGCCAGAGGTGGTAGCAAGGTTTTTAGGAACCAATCCAGGAAGATCCTGTCATCAAGTTGAATCTTGCACAAAATATGGCGTCGTCGCCACTCATGGATGTGGTCAGTTATGTGGGTCGCAGTATTCTGGCGACAAGATAACAAGATATCCACCCCTTCATCATATCTAACAGGGAGTTGGAAATATTGCAGGAACATGAAAGCCAGGGAGTTGAAATCCGGGTACTTGGCTTGTGGTAGCTCGATGTACCGCTTGGCTGCAACATCTATGAGGGTGCATTGGAATAGGATGAACCTGATCGAATCATATACAATTCTATTTGATGAGCACCATAGGTGAAACTTCATAATGTGGTTTTGGGGGCACTCACCTTCCTTCCCTTCAAACTTGGGAATGTCTGAGGGAAGCTTGATTGGCATGGGAGGCCAAATTTTTTGATGGCGGATAGGGTCATTTGTTAACCGAGCCAAGTCAAGAAAGTTGAGACATGCAATTGAAGGAAGGTTTGACCCAAGGTTGATGTGAGATGGGGCAGCAATGGTGGTGGGGTTTGTAGGGACATGATGCACCTGCATAACTGGGGGTAGTTGTGGCACTGTTGTGGATGGGCCACTGCCCCCAAGTGTGGTAAAAGGAACTATGTGAGTGGAAGGACCACTACCCCCATGTGTGACAGGAGGGGCATTATATGTGGAAGGGACACTACCCCCATGTATCCCAAGTGGGACAATGTGGGTGGAAGGCATACTGCCCCCATGTGTTACAAGTGGGACAACTTGACTGGTCAATGTGGGTGGTGGTAGCTGGCTTATGTCATTTTGCATGACTGTTAACACCCAAAAACCCTAGCAACAAGCTAGGGCTACAACCCTAGCAACAATGACCATGTTGGGGCCACCGGTATAGGTGTTGGTGGTGGTGTGGGGTGTGGACATGGGTCCACCGCCAATCACTAAGCCGAAAAATGGATCCGGGTTTGCACCAACCATGGGGATAGATGGTGCAGTATGCAGGTCTGGCTCATATTGGTATGATTTTCAGTCTGAATAAGAGGTTGTATGGCCTTCTGATGTTGTAGAGGGTCATCGAGAATGGTCTTGACGGTATTGGTGCAGGGACCCAATCTGTGGTGGGTCGCCTCTTAGGCATGAGGAAGAACATGGGGGATCAATCGTGTCTGATTTGTATGTCAAAATGGAGAAATATGGTAATGATTTTTGGACCCCAATTTTAATGGATTCCTATTGGCTTCAGGTGGTCACTCAACCACCAAGACTGCCAGAAGATAGTGCTTGGATTTTTCCTCACAAGGGTGCTAGTCAATCGGTGGGGGTCATTGCCTGTTTCGCTTGGAAATTCCTCTCAACGGCCAACTACTTTGGGGTTCCCGTGGTACTCCTCACAATGTGTTTCTCGGCTGAGCCCAAGTACTTTCCATGGTTAAGGTAGTCAGGGACTTATGTCCTCAAAGACTACAGATGTTTGACATAGTGTAAATTATAGATTTTAATGGATTACTCAGCGTCATGAACTGATTTTGGTTTTTTTTATGGTATGGTTTGTGTGCATGTCCTTTTGTCTTTCTGTTGTATTTAGTGGCTACTTGAATGGTTTATGAATATTCCGTAGAGTTCAAAACATTGTTGATGAAAGCAGTAAATGATAAATAGAAATTTAAACATGTACCATATCTCAAGCTAAACTATGATAGCCTGACTAGGTGACTGCCTTACACCTATATTTCTATTCAACCAGGAAAGGGTGTTGGGATCTCAACACAATCAGAATAAGCCCATCTGAAGATCCTCAGGTCACTCTCTGGATGCAAGGTCATTCACCAAGGAGGATGGTGAGCGCCGTGAGGCCCCCTGGGCCTACTACCCCCTCTACCTTCCAAGTCACCCATTTTTAGTGGTTTTGAAAAATGCCAAGTGAAGTGTCTATTACTATATGAGCTTCACCCTTCGTCTTATCCCAGAATACCCTTAAGGGTGATGACTGGGTAGAGGAGGAAGGGCTAGGAAAGATGTTGATTTTAATTACAATAATTTTTAATCAAGCTTTGATCAGATTCATTAATCCATTAACCATTTCATTTACCATTGATTTACAAATGTTGTAATAAAATGAACAGATACCGAAAATAAATAGCAACACATTTGATGGAAAGAGGCAGCTGAGCCTCACTGATAGTCCTTAATTTTTTAAAAATCAGAATCTGAGAGACAGATCACTCTTTTTAGGGAAAATGTGGTGAGGAGGTCACCAAATTTTCCCCAAAACAGGCGAGGGGGTTGCTCAGAAATTGCAGATAGAAGCGAGCTGGCTTCTAGGATGGGGTCACACCTTTCAGGGCAAAATGAGTGACCTAGTCGCCCCTTTCGGGCCTGAACGAGTGACCTAGTCACACCTTTCAGCCCGATAAGAGTGACCTGCTCCGAAAGGTAAAACTTTTCTAATCCTGAGCTAGATCCAGCTGACAGTAACCTGTACTATTGCCACATTGGCTTGGATTGGCCTTGAGGAGGCTCGGTAGTAACTAAAAATGTAGAAAAATAGAGATCTGAGCTAGATTTGACAGAAATTTAAACTAGGGAAAATAAAAATAAAATGCAAAAATAAAACCCAGGGATCCTGTGGGATTGACCTGGTATGGCCGCCAAATCTGTAGTAGGTATTTCACCCTTGCTACAGGAAGGAACATATTCCTTCCATCTATAGGACAGAAGGGTAGGGTTCCTGTGAGAATGCAAATAAAAAGAGAAAGGAAATGAAATAGAACCCTGCAAACAAGGTTAGGCTTCAGAACCCTACATGGAACTGTTAGCAAACAAGAAAGAGTTGCAAGGCATCAATGGGAACCTACAACAAAACATGAGCAAGAAACCTACAAGAGAAATAAACTAAAATAAACATGACATAAAACAAAACAAGTATACCTTCTGGTTGGAATGGGCCACCATGCCCTAGCTTGGGAGAGCGCCTCTCTTAGGAATGTGGAGCTATGGCTCAATGGAGGAATGGAGGAGAGGGAGGGTGAATGGCTTGAGAGGCAAATGGTCTCAAGGCACTCACATGGAAAACATAACAATAGGGAGTGAAGGAGTGTTTTGAGAGTGACCCCCACCCCTCTATTTATACTTTTTCTCAAGACTTTTAGGGTTTTAAGCCCCTGGTTGGGGCTTTAGCCCCTTTTTTGGGATTTTATCCCCTTTCCCTCAATATTTATCTCTTTTGGGGGTCTTAAGCTCCTTTGAGAGGTTTTAGCCCCTTTTTGGAGGCTTTAGCCCCTACGAGAGCTATTTTGTCTCTTTTTAGGGGTTTTTAAGCCTTCTTGAGGGTGTGGGGGTCAAATGGGGTCAAATGAGGGTTGTGCATGGATGTCCTTGGGTGGTGTAGGTCATGTAGAGCTTAGTGAGAGATTTTTTGGGTTAAAACTTGCATCCAAGTGGTTTGGTTGCAAGGAATTCTTTCAGAGTTTTAGATTGGTAGTGGTTTGTCCATAGTCATATTTTGTGACAACCAAAGTGCTATCAAGATCTCCACGGATCTAGTTCAGTGGCAAAGGACCAAACATGTTGAGATACACATGCACTACATCAGGGAGTTGGTGCATGAGAGGACCATTGTTTTGCAATACTTCCGTACAGATGACTAAATTACAGATATATTCACCAAGAAATTTACTAAGAAAAAGTTCACTTACCTCCGTTCACTGTTGGGGTTGAGTTCATCACGGTGATCAGTTGCGTCTTTAGTGTTCAGCTTGAGGGGGAGTTTTTTCCCACTGGGTTTTCCCTCTTTCCTCACTTAGCATTTTATTTGAACATTTTAGAGTTACTTTATTGTACAGGATGACCTATGGCCTTTGTTGTCAGGGCCCTAGAATTTTATGCATTTTATTTTTCACCTCCTGAGTATAGCTTAAGGGGGGGCGTTGGAGTCATTATCCAACCGACACACCTATTTGGTTAATTTTGGCGTAATTAACCACTATCCTAAGTTTATTGACTTGAATTGGCATTATCATCAGCACACCATCACATCAGCATGATAACAACCGTGCCCTCCTTCAATAAAGGAGGCCAACTAAGCCTTCTCTTTCAATCAGGAAGGCTAACTAGGCTTTCTCCTTCAATCAGAGAGAAATTATGGGGTGATATGAGTGTCATAAGTGCGCCAATGAGTTAATTGAATGTTGTTTGACCTAACAATTAGTTAATATGAATTGTAAGCGTTCCTCCATCATGTAATTGTATATTTTGGGATGATTAGGGTGAACTGGAGTGAGTTAATGCGCCTCCAACAACTTTTGATGACCAATTTCAGTTCAGTTCACTTCATCGAAGCTAACTGGAGTTAGTGATGCTCTACCACCTACTGATTGACATGCACTAACATGTAATTGAGTTACATTAAGTGAGACTCAGTCATTTATTGCACTCTAATTCAGTTAGAGTCAATCATGGCTAGATTAGTGGTTAACTGGTGTGTTCAGTGTGTCTAACAGACAGTGAAGACACACCCATCCATTCAATTCGAATGGCCTCTAGTGAATTCGAATTGTCTCCATTCATGCAAGTTTGCATGGCATTGTATTATTGATTTTTTATTCCTATTTTGATAATATACTACTGCAACCTCCTATTATTGTACAATTATGTCATTTCATGCCTAAATTGTCTTGGATATCTTGAAAGTCTATGCTTTGTCTCAATATTGCTTTGACAGAATTTAATAACCAGATCGCTCCATATCTATTATTGAATGTATAATAAAAAAAATTAATACCTTTTACCAATCATACCACACCTCTGTACCATGCGAAATCCCCTGGTTGATTGTATTTGACTAAGTCTTCCTAGTTTCACGGTTGGGTTACCCAGAAGTGTGGGAGTAGGTTTCAGTGGATGTTGATTCCAAAACCTAAATGGTCCCTTATATAATTGTGTTAGGGAATATACTTTATTAGTCCTAAAATTTTCCTTTATTTCTCTCCACATCATGCTGCCCTATTTGCAAGACTATCAGCCAATTTCCCATATTTTCCTAGTCTCAAGAGCTCTCCAATTGAATGCAAATTTCCATGTGATACTTTGGATAAAAATTATATCAGAGATAACCTTCTAATATGATTACATATCAGGGAAATTACAGTAATATTAGAGCTATGAGTTCATTTAGTGAAGAATCCCTTTCAGTTTGAATCCTTACAGTCAAAACTAGTAATTTCCTAGCACCTAGTTTGACAATTTTCTGCACCAAGTCTTTGTCTGGAGTTAGTATCTATGAGATCTGATTCGGGGATATTACACCTTTGAAGTATAAGGAAATATTATTGTTAAGTTTTCTTAATTTCTTAAATGAATTTCTAAAACAATTTACAATGGTAGGATCAATGAAAGAACAACAAGTAAAGCCACACAAGAGAACACAAATAATTATCTTGGGAAACCCTCATGGGGGAGAAAACCCATTTGAAACTTCCTCAGTATAGAACTCAACCAAAATAGTGTAAAACCCAAAGATGACTTCTCATGTTTCTTTCAGCTGCACTTGTTCTTCTCCCTCTTGTAAAATTTCTTGAGTGAAGTGAGTACAAATTAAGGGGGTGCCTCCCTATTTATATTTGACTCTTGACTTGACCTAAAACCTAGGAGGGCTGACTTGCCTAACTAGCAAGGCTGAATTGTCTAGTCAAACACCAAAATAGTCTTTTATTATAATGACACATGGGTACTATTGACCCGACTTACATCCAGAGGTTTACATTGATTCTTTCAATGACTCTTACATGACTAATCACATCAGATACGTCTCTTAAAGGAGGAATACAACTAGAATATCTTCCAAAGTTACAATATTTTAACACTCTCTCTTAACTAGGAAGGTATTCTACATCAGCAATAACCACCACCACAACTCTAGATTTGACTGGTGAGTCTCTATATGTCATATGAATAATTGGAATGCCATCATGAATCTTCATCATCAATCTGGAACTGCATCATGATCAATATGTGAATACTGAATCTTCTTCTGAACCTTGTTTTGTAACATCGGTATGTGAATACTGAACCTTCTTCTGTAACATCAGTATGTGAGTACTGAATATTCTTCTTCAACATCAATATGTGAATACTCAACCTTAAACTAGTAGCATTAATATGTGAATAATGAATCTTCTTCTGCAACATCGGTATGTAAATACTAAATCTTCTTCTTCAACATCAATATGGAATACTAAAACATCATCGTCATCTACAACATCAGTATGTGAATATTGGATCATCATATGCAACACCAGTATGTAAATACTGGAACATCATCATCATCATCATCAGTATGTGAATATTGGATCATCATCTGCACCATTAGTATGTAAATACTAAAACAATAACAACATCATTAGCATGTTAGTGCTAAAGCAACATAATCAATAAATAAATTCCATATCACCATCTACATCATCAGCATAGAGATGTTGGAACAAAATCATTATCATCAACATATAAATGCTGAAACAACAACATCATCATCAATATAGAAATACTGAAACAACCTCATCAACATCAGTATAGAAATATTGAAACTACCTTATCAACATCAGTATGAAAATACTAAAACAATCTCATCCACATCAGTATATAAATACTATAACTTCCTCATCAACATTAGTATGAAAATACTGAACCTGCCTCATCAGTATAGAAATACTGAAACCATTACATCAATGTCAGTATGAGAATCCTGAACATCAGTATGAAAATACTGAAACAACCCGATCAATATAGACATACTGAAACCACCTCTTCCCCTTTGTACATCTGGAGAAACACCTCAATGGGTTCTCTGGTAGATCCACCTGATCATTTTTTCTAACTTACTAACCATCTCGGTCCAACAAGCCTAGTCATACAAATGGATATCCCTGGGGACCAAACAAGCCTTTTAAGGCTTACTAACCATTTATGCTCCAAACAAGCCTATCCAGATATACTAATTCCCCCTAGGATCAAATAGAACACTTCTGACTTACTAACCCTTTTGGGCCAACAATCCTATCTAGACATACCCTACCCTAGATTGAGCTACAATGCCACTGCAACAGAAAACATTTCTACCTCTTCTTCCATCCCTCTTTCAAGGGAGATCCTTTCAGACTATGCCAAGCTTGTATCAAAAGTATTCAAACTTTACATGAGACAAAGGCTTAGTCAATACATCTTCCACTTGTTCCTTTGTAGGAACATACTTGAGATTTACAGCTCCCTTATGTACCATATCTTGGATGTAATGATATCTAATTTTGATATGTTTCAACTTATCATGAAATGTTGGGTTTACTATCATCTTAATATAAATTTGATTATCGCAATGGGTATCAGTCACATCTACTTCTGCATCAAATAATATTTTAAACATCTTATGAATCCATACTACTTTGCTATAGTATGAACACGATGTAATGTATTTAGCTTATGTCTTGCTAAGTGCAATACTGGAATGCTTTCTACTAAACCATGAGATCATGCATGATCCCAAACTAAAACAACATCCCGAAGTGATATTTCTATCTTCAACACTTCTTGTCCAATATAAATATGTAAATCCATGTAATCTGATCTCGCCTTCTGATGCATATCTGAGACCATAGTATAAAGTCCCCTTCAGGTACCTCATCACATGTTTTTCTCTTACTGGGTGAATATGTCTAGGATTCAACATTTATTAACTTAGATTTTTTACAACAAAACACATATATGGCCTTTTATTGGTTAGGTACATTGGATAACCAATAATATGTAAGTATAAGGTGACATCTACTATCTCTGAAGAGTAATCATTCAGTAGCTTCATATTTGTTGTCATGGGAGTACTCTTAGCCTTTCAATCCATAATCCAAAATCTCTTCAAGATCTCTACCGCATATTTTCCTTTGTTTAGGAAAATCTCATGTGGATATTGCCATACTTCAAGACCTACAAAGTAGTGCATCATTCCAAGGTCTTTCATCTCAAATTATGTAGTGAGATTCTTCTTGCATTCATTAATGGGCTTGTATTCACCTGTCAAAAATAGATCATCTACATATAGTAGTAATATCATAATCCAATCATCCTAAACTTTATAGTAGAGGTTGGAATCTTATTTACTCTTGGTAAATACCAAAATCATCAGGAATCCATCAATTCTTCCATACCATGCTCTGGTTGTTTGCTTCAACCCATACAATGCCTTCTTGAGTATCCATACATGATTTTTCTGATTATCTATCTCAAAACCTCATGTTTGTTCGATATATACTTATTCTTCTATAAAACCATTTAGTAAAGTTTTATTTACATCCATCTTATGTAACTTCCACTTCATCTTGGATGCCAAGGAAAGCATGGTTCTAATTAAAGTGTACCTAGATACTGGTGCAGAGGTATCCTCATAGTCAATTCCTTACTTTTGAGAGAATCTGCGAGCTATGAATCTTTCCTTGTACTTCTCTATACTACCATATGTTGAATGCTTTGTTTTGTAGATCCATTTCAAGGATACCACTGACTTGTTATTTGGTCTTGGTACTACTTCCCATACATCATTATTTATAATGGATTGGTATTCCTCAACCATGGAATCTACCCATTCCTTCTGCTTTATTGCTTCTTCAAATCATGTAGGTTCTTTGTCAACAATATTTCACATCAAAGCCACATATATAGGGTATGGATTTGGCTTCTTTATTTCTCTGATGGTTCCTTCTGGGACACCATGTATTTTTGCTTCTTCAATTACTTATCATTCCTAAACATGTATTCATTTGCATGATATCATCTCACGAGGAAATTATTCAGGTCTTTGAGGTTCTGTCATGTCATGGCACTCAAAATAGTTCTTCCTCCTCATTTCTAACTGGTTTAGAAACTTCTACAGCTCTGGTAGTTTCATGCTCCTCTTTGACTTCCTTGCCTTTCCTTTATTTTCTAAAAGTCGTATCTTCATCAAGAGTAACATCTATGTTTAGTTCAATTTGATGGTATCTTGGGATATAGATTCGGTAATATTTTGATTGCTCACTATATCCTACAAACAATCCCTTCTTTCCTGAAGGATCCAACTTCGATCTTTTCTCTTTGGGAATGTGTATGTATATCAGAAAACCAAATATTTTTAGGTTATTGACTTTAATATTTTCTCTGGTAAGCACCTCTTCTGGATTCTTATTCCCAAGAGAACTGTGGGAGACTTTATTATGTGCATGCATTGTTGTTCTGGTTTCTTCTTCCCATAGGTACATAGGTAGATCTTGCCATGGATCATGGATATTACATCTTCCATGATAGATCTATTCTTTCTCTTTGCCACACCATTTTGGTGTGGATTATAGGGAATGGTGAGCTCCCTCTTAATTCCATCTTCTTTGCAGTACTCGTTGAATTCACTTGATGTGAAATATTATCCATTATCTGATCTTAAGATATTGATCCTATTTTCAGAGATATTTTCTACAAGAGCCTTAAATTCTTTGAACTTTTCAAACACTTCATCCTCGTTTTTCAATAAATAGATCCAAGTTTTGCGAGAGTAGTCATCAATAAAGGAAGCATAGTAAACAAAATTGCTTAATGAAGTAGTTTGCATTGGCCCACATACATCCAAATGAATAATGTCTAAGATCCATTTTTCTTTGCTTTCACTGTTATGGAAATGGTTCATAGTATTCTTTCCTTGTGCACATCCTTTTCACACTCCTTCATGATTTATCTAAATCTATGGTAAACACGTCACTACCGTGCTCACAATTGGCAATGCTTTGTAATGTACATGAGAAATGTTTTTGTGCCATCTCTCACATGGTCTTATGGTACTAGTCATTAAATTTGAATCTACATGCCCCTTTAATCTGTAGATTCCTCCTTCTTCAACTCCAATCACTACTACATCATCTATAGTTTTTCCATTTTTCCACATGCGGACTTCACCATCTACGATCTATAATTTTTTCTGTGTATCCCTCTGACCTCACACATTAGGGGGCATCTGTTATAGTGTGATTTTCCACACCTAATACTTTGTGATTTGATGGCCTATCCATGTCCCTATGTAGACTCATTTTACCCTATTTTTCTCACCATTACCCTGACGCTCTAGTGGAACCCATTAAAAGACATTTTTGAATATATACATGGGTCACAAGTCTACAACCTGTGTATACGTAGCTTGCTTCACTGTCACCCATGTACATCAGGAATTATGCTCAAAAAATAAAAAAAATTGTAGTTTTCCCCATCAAGTAACAAATAACTTGAACCTTGGCCTTCCATATGTCAGGAAACGGTCTGATACGATCCTTCCCTTCCCATTGAGGAGCTATATATTGAGCTACTATGAAGCATTAGAGGAGGAGAACTTTAGAGAGAAAATATATTATAGTGAAATTGTGCACAATTATTATATGCTTGAGTCTGCATCCCTTTGTCCTTGAAGCATCCATTAGTGCTCTTGCCCAAGCTTACCTTTGTCTTTGTGATCTTGCCTTTGTATGAAGGATTGAAGTGGTGGAAGCCTAGGTGGAGGGACTCGATTTCTCAATTTCAATGAGGCACCGACAAAGTTTTTCATTTGTATCTTTGTTCATATTAACATAAATATCCATTTCTCGTCTATTACATGTGTAATTATGAATATGATTATACATGGATGTAATTAATTTTTTTATATGATGGAATTTCACATGCTATATTAGACTCTAACACTTTACATATATCATGCTTGTATATCATGTTGTTGTTGAGGACAATGTGTAGGTACAAGTTTGATTAAAAGATGAATGGGGATATACTTCAAATGTTCGGAATAAGGCACGCTTCTTGTCCCGTAGTGTTATTTTCGTTTATATATTTAGGATGCTTTGAAATGGGTTTATTTCTTGTCTCATCATGTCGATTGTACCAATCCATCGTAACTTTTCTTCCTAACACTCTACGTACACTTCCTCTTCGACTACACCACTCATGAATTCTATTTTGACGTCCATCTGGTGTATACTCTGTTTCATTACGGCAGCCAATGAAAGTATAGTTTTGATTGAAGTGCACCTCGCTACAGGTGAAAATGTATCCTCGGAGTCTATCCCTTCTTTCTATGAGAATCCACGCGCCACGAATATTTTCTTGTTTTTTTCGATGCTACCATTTGCATCATGATTGATCTTGTAGATCCACTTTGAAGTCATGACAAACTTCCCTTCTGGTCTCGAAACTATCTCCCAGACATCATTCTTCATAATTGAATGGTACTCCTCAATCATGGCAACCTTCCATTCTTTGTTTTCTGCAACCTCTTCATAGTTGGAAGGTTCTTTGTCAATGATGTCACAAAGGAGGGCCACATAACTATTGTAAGGTTTTGGTATTTACCTTTCTCTATGCATCCAATTTAGAGCATAATACCTTTATGCATCTTGTATTAGTTCTCATCCCCATGTTGGCTTACTCTTATGGGGGTTCTTCTCGTGAAGTGTCTCTACATGCTCTTGCGGATGTACCATGGTGTGATATTCATGGTCTTATGGAATTGCTTCTTCCATTGTTGTATCTCAGACTCTAGTTACTTCAAGTTCCTCGACCTCTTCAATAGGTATTTTTATAGATCTGGAGTATGTTGAGTCTTCATCAAATGTTACATATATGTTGATGTCAATCTTATTTATTCTTGGGAAGTATATTCGGTAGGAATTTGAAGTGTAATTGTATCCTACGGTTATTCCCTTCCTCCCAGAAGGATCGATCTTGGTCCTATTCTCCTTTGGGATGTGTATGTAAAATAGGCATCCAAATATTCTGAGATGGCTAAATTTTGGTTTCTCTCCTGTGAAATCCTCTTCAGGAGTCTTTTCATTGAGTACTCGATGAGGAATACAATTTTGTACATACACAAATTCCATTGTTGCTTCTGCCTAAAGGTGCATTGGAAGATCCTGGTCATGTGGCATTGCTTTCACTGCTTCCATTATAGTTTTGTTATTTTGTTCCATAACACCATTTTGTTGATGATTGTATGGAGTTCTCAACTCCCTCTTAATCCCATATTCTCTGCATATATCCTTGAATTCTTTTGAGGTGAAATTTCTTCCATTATCTAACCGCATAGTCTTGATATTCCTCTCGGTGTGGTTTTTTACCAATGCTTTAAATTCCTTGAACTTACTGAATAATTAATTTTTCCCTTTCAAGAAATATATCAAACTACACATAATGGAAACATCTATAAATGAAACATAGTACACATGCCCGCTTACAGAGATGGATGACATGGGCCTACATACATCTGAGTGTATTATCTCCAGTATTCATTTTGCTTTTTTTCACTACTAGGAAATGTCTTCTTTGCATTCTTTCCTTGCGCACATCCTTTGCAAACGCCTTCATTCCTTTCCTGGATTTATGGAAGTCCAAGGACTTCCTTTCTTGCAAATGGTAGTGCTTTGTAGTCAAATGTGCAATCCTTCAGTGCCATACTGTTAGGAACCTGTGTTAACCCTTCTCTGTACTTTGTTAATATATTTGGACCACCTCGATTTTGACCTCGTTTGCATTAAAATGTATATGATGTATATATTGTAATTAATCGTGGTGTGGAGCTAAAGGAAAAATCCCCACCATCGATTTTATTATGTTATGTTCCAGCGATTAAAATCGTTGTCGATGGTATATCATGCTATCCGACACATATTAAATTTGGCATCATGTAAACATGCATTTTAATTAAAATAAACCCCAACCGGCTATGTCAATGCAACCATAATGAAAAGGGCATGATTTTCCTAAGGATAAGGAGGGGGGAATAATTAACATTTGGGGCCATTGGGGAAAATCCAAGTGTCAATTGTTGAACCCATTTAGCTGTCACCCACCTTTTTGTCTTACTTACCTTTCCTTGTCTCCTTCAACTACCAAATTAAATCCTCTGATGTTAGCTGGGACAATTATTGCATGGACAGTGGTGTGTGGTAGGACTGTCAGTCCTTTCCCACATGTACACTCCACCAGGGATCCATTCCTCTTCACGTGGGGAGGAGAACAACAAACCCCATTCACCATTTTTGACTACTCTCACGTAGAGGTGGCTGTTTGTTTTCCTCACATGAAGGATTGGGATCTTCCCTCATGCGGTCACTCAGTATTCATGCATGCATACCATGATTGGTTTAGTTTTCATCTTCTGATTTTGTTGTGTGTAATTTCCTTCAATTTGTGGTCTGTATGGATGTAAACCACCTCCACGCAGGTGGTGTGTCCTCTCCTCATGCGGCTGAGGATTAGTGGCTATCTTTTCTCAACGATTTGGGTTGTTGCAGGTTGTTGCTGAGTCGTTTTGGCCATGATAGGGATAAGAATGACTCAAGAGTGGAATTACTCAGTCTAAGCTATGTATTACCCAAGTTTCCATCCCAGTTTTGTTATGTGGTGTTTTCCTTTAAACCCCAGAGCTGTGAATTGTTGTGCTGGTTTTTTTGTTTTGTGTGCACAATAGATTGGTCTTTGGACTATGTAGGAGTGGGAAGGAGTCTGCTTGACAAACCTAGTGTTTACAAGGGCTTCATAGACAGAGCTAGAGGGTTGGCTCTCTTCTCGAGACCCCCTGAATAGCACTGGAAGGGAAGTCATGTCCTGAGGGACTGTGCAGTAGAGAAGGGAATGATTTCGTGTGTTGGGAGTGTGTGGTTGTATTAGGAGTC
The DNA here is from genome assembly GCA_001517045.1 of Pseudotsuga menziesii. Taxonomy (NCBI): domain Eukaryota; kingdom Viridiplantae; phylum Streptophyta; class Pinopsida; order Pinales; family Pinaceae; genus Pseudotsuga; species Pseudotsuga menziesii. The sequence goes on along the minus strand of LPNX010916356.1, from coordinate 865,033 downwards.
AAGCTAGTTCTAGTGTAGGAATCCTTAGCTCTTCAGTGAGCCCACTAACTTAGCAGACAATGCTTCCATCTCCTGATAACCTGATAAACCCAACTTGTTGTCTTGGTTACATGTTGTTGTGCACTCTTACCCTGATAAACCCAACGGTGTTGGCTTAGCGAAGTAGTGTGGTAACCTTGGCTATGTGTGAGCCTACTTAGTCTCCTTATTCCTTGTGAGAATCATTCCCAGCTTAGGGGTGGCAGTGTTGTTGAGAGATTAAGGAGCACACTGGCGTATGGTTGGGTGGAACGTTGTAGCGACATAGCTGGTTGTGGGATGAGCTTCCTCATGAGATAAGTATTCTTGTCTATTTCATCTCTGCAAATTGTAATTGTTGTTTAATGAAAATGATGAACATGATAAATGCTTGAATGTATGGTTTTTCTTCCTCTGTATTGTAATAATGTATACATGTTTTAGTTTAAAGCATATAAATTTTTATGTGTGTGTTCATGGGGCTAGTTTCCTGGGTTAGATCGTATTATGGTAGTGTCCTCTTCGCCAGTCGGAGGGATGGGGATGTTACAGTGTGGTATCAGAGCGCATGTTGCAGCATGGGACTCAATGGGCCATGAAGAAGTAGTGACAGAGGTAGGTTACCCTCTGCCCAACAGAGAAAAAAATGAGAAAGATAGGAAAATTTCAAATTTTTTCTAAGTATGGGAAATATCAGATGACTTAGGCTGAAGTCCATCTGATACATCAGATGAATTAGGTGAAAGTCAAACTGATACGTCGGAGGACTTAAGCTGATTCCATCCGGTAAAGGAACCAAGAGGACAAAAATTTTAAAAAATTTCCAAAGTTCAAAAATTTTACCGAAGTTTTCGACTGGGAGGAGCCGAAGCTCTCGGCTGGGAGGAGCCGAAGCTCTCGACTGGGAGGATCCGAAGATCTCAGCTAGGTAGAGCCAATGTGTCGAAAAGGATTGCCGGAAGGGAGCTGACATGCCAGTGGAAAGAAGAAGATGAGAAGAAAATTAGGAAATTTTTCTAAGTATAGGAAATCTTGGAAAAAGTTTTTTGATGCCGCTCGGGGGAATCCCTCCAAGGCATCTCAAAAAAGAAAAGAAGATCGATCCTAGGCATTGGAAAAGAATAGAACATCAATCAGTCGATATGCCAGAAGATAGAGGAAGATCAAGCCAGTGTGTCAGAAGACAGAGGAACATCGATCCGAGGCATCGAAAAAGAATAGAAGATTGATCAGCCGATGCATCGGAAGATAGAGGAAGATAGAGCCGATGTGTATTGGAGGATAGAGGAAGATTGAGTTGATGTGCATCAGAAGATAGAGGAAGATCAAGCCGATGTGCATCGAAAGATAAAGGAAGATTGAGTCGATGTGTATCGATAGATAGGGGAAGATCTACTCGATGTGCATAGGAATACAAATGAAGATCAACCCGCCGAGGTGTCCGAAGAGTTGTCAACTAGTGACCTGATACATCAGATGGCTAGTTGGGAAGGGATCCGATCAGATGAAAAAAAAACTAAGTTTTTTAGTGGGAAAAGTAGATTTTTGAAAGTTTTCAGTGGATTTATAGGTGCTGAAAAGGCAAAAAAATGGCAAGCCCCCTTGCCCCAAGGGGGAAATCCCCCTTGACCCCCATCGTCCCCTTCAGATAGTTGTTCTTATGAAAAGAAAATATCATTTAAAATTGTTAGTATGAGGTTTCCCAGTCAAGGTAAGTGATTTATGATTGATATGAAGGATATGCAGCTAACAATTCTGTTACTAACACATTTTGCAAAATCATAGTCGTCGTCAAGGGCAGTATTCTAGGTAGTGCAGTTCGATAAGGTAGGTTGTGGTTCGGACATGACAACCCACGATGGATATGATGTTTGGTACTTATACAAGCATGTTGGAGCAGGGTCCCACAGCTACAGAAGAAGCTGCCAGTTTAGCGGATAGACAGTTTTGGCGGAGAGGAGATAAGATGGAGCTACGACGCTGTAGCATGTTTCTAGCTACAGAGCAGAGCTGGAAACCATGACTTTTAGGGCAGAGAAGTCAAGGGAGACGACGGTACCTGAGCGGCTGAGAAGAGAAAGCTCACCCACTGCATTGAAGGTAGCGGCGAAGATAGGAGGGCTCAGCTACCCTCATAAAGGAAAAGGAGCAACGAGGCCGAGGTATTGAAGACGAAGGACAGAAACAGGGAAGCGGTGCACAGTACCCATGGTCGGCACCGGGAAGCATGGAAGACTGCAGAGAGCTGTGGTGTGACGAAAAGCGGCTACCTCAACTACAGATATGCCGATTATCACTAGTTAGGGTTTTGGGTTACTGTTGGGACAGGCCCACAGTGTTGTAATGGCGAGACCTTCAGGCCGCCTATAAAGGGATATATTTTGTATTGTAAAAGGGTTGGTTGGTTCGTTGGTTGGGTGGTTCGTTTGTTAGTTAGTTGGTTGGACAATTGTATAGGAGTCGAGCTTTGGTTCTGTTATTAGCAGTAGTTATCTTATTGTAACCAATAGCTGGCTCATTGAGCATGCATGTAACGATCCACAGGGATCGACAGAGAGGGAAGAGTATATTGTAAGAGGTGCAATATAGAGTAGAGAAGAGATCTAAGAGAGAAGGGCTCCAGGATGAGTGCGGAGTTACCCAAAAGATCTCGAGCTGCATATGCAGTGCAGCAGAACTATGTTTACCTTCCCCCAAGCTATAATAGAAACACAGTTCTGTGGACGTAACTTCCATCCTAGAGGTGAACCACGTTAAAATCGTGTGTTATGTGATTGATTTATGTGTTGTTTTTATTTGTTGCATATATTAGTTATCACATGGGCCTTGTTTACAGTTTAATGTATGTATGCGTTATTCAGTTTACAGCACTATAGAAGATGAATGCAAGTTGAAACCCTTAAGTATTTTGTATAAGAGTTGATCTATGTTTCAGCTCTTAGAGTTAAGAGTCGCAAAGTTAAGCAACCTTGTATATTGAGTCCTGTAAGTCGGAACGAGTAGCACTGAGTACGCTGAGCCACAGCGGTAGGATATCGCAAGGAGGCGGTATCGCACCAGCAGAGGAGCTGTGGTGCGCTGCGGTTGAGAATCAGCAGAGGAAGGAGTTATGCGTTGCCCAAGGCGCAGTGATGCGATAAGGACTAGAGTCATCGCAAGTAAGAGGAGGTTGCACATCGCAGAGAGAGAGAGATATCGCAGGCTAGAAGAGCTGCGAGACACCCAGGCTGCCTCATAACCTGGTCGAAGACACTTGAGTCTTTTGGCCAACCCATTAGAATCACTTCGGGTAAGACTTCAGGCCGCTTTGCGGTCTGTCGCCGAAAGGGCCAGTGAGCTAGGGGTGTTGTTGGTTAACTATAGTAAACCCGGGTCTGCCCAGTGACCAACAAATGGTTCTGTTGTCAGGACTGAACAAACTGAGAATTGATGTTCTGGTGGCGGCCTGCTAGAGACGAACTCAATGAGTGGGTTTGGTCTAACCAGAAAGAGTTTGCCGAACGAGAGAACATGAGTCCTCAACTGAGTACAGAGGCCTGGTTACAAAAACATATCATTACAGACCTGCATGCGATATTTTTTGCGACCTTTGGGAACGAGCTTTACGACTGGTTATCAAAGTTGACTGATACACGCATACTGAAGAAGAAAAGAGACATTGTCTGGACACCGGTGCTGATTCAGACTGTGAAGAACCTTGATAATCCCATTACGAGGGCAATAGACTTCTGGCTTGCGAGTGTGCTAGAAGGCTTCGTCACAGATTTTGCAGTCGACCAGAGAAAAATCTTCAGCGAGGCTGAGCTCTACTTCTTCAAAGGATATCGCAGTAAGTACCTAAAATCTTTAAACTTGTCCATTAAGATGTTATTACATGAAAAAGGAACAATGGATCTAGTTTCAGATGAATAAGTAAAGATAGTAATGTCACAAGAGTTTGAAAGTGATTTTGATGACATTGGACGAACACGTAGTGGAAAGAAATATAAAGTAGATTTCAGATCTCCCATATTTGAAGATAGTCCAGATAATACTAGACAACAGAGTCATAGTACTACAGAAGGAATAGAAGGGGGTATCCCTTACCACCCTTACACCCCACAGAAACAGATCGGGACTCAGAAAAATCCCGTAGGAACTCCATCCAGTATCTTGCAGAAAGTACCTACCACTGCTACATCACCTTCAGCTACACCGCCGAGTGGTAGTAGCACAGCAAATCAACATCCACCGCGTAGAAATAGAATGGGGGATGATATGAAGCTAACTATTTTTAAGGGTACAGGGGTAGAGGACCCAGAGCAGCATTGGTATCTATGTGAAGCCATGTGGACCATTAAAACCATCAATGACGATACCATTAAACTTGTACAGTTGGTCACCACGCTAAGAGATCGAGCCTTAACATGGTATATGAAGTATACCACAGTACCCAGAACGCTTGTACATATCAAGATCCATGATTAAAGAGTTTAAGAAACCTAAGTCTAAGTCACAGTGCATTACAGAGCTCAAGGACATCAAACGGTTACCTACAGAGTCGGTGTGGGAATTTGATCAGAAATTCAAAGCCCTTATAGACCAAGTCAGCTTTGAGTTTGCGCCAGAGCAGCATAAGGAATGGTTTATTGCAGCAGCTCCCTCACATCAGACTACCGTTAATGCAGTAGAAACTCCAGACGTAGGATGACACGTTGGAGATGGCAATGAAACTAGAGGCTTCGCCTCTAGCGGAAACCAGCACAGGCATGACAAATCTACAAAACCAGTTGGCTAATATCACGTTACAGTTGCATGAGCTTAAGAAAGGAAAGGAGGTTGCGCAAGAAATATGGTGCGTAAGGTGTAAAGCACAAGGCCATACTAAAGACAACTGTCTAGTCTTTGTAGAATATATAGCAACAGGGGCTCCTAATCCCTTACGACAGACCCATGGGCCATGGTGTGAAATATGCAAAACGCGAGGACATCTACCTCAGCAGTGCCCTCTACTTCAGAAGTACGTGCAGACACCTAAGAACTTATACTGCGTCTTCTGCAAGTCTGTAGGCCATGATGAACACGATTGCCGAGCCTATGATCTCATGGTAGGAGCAAAGCAAGATATGTACAGAGTCCAATCAGAACCACAGGGTCCAGCAGTAGGACCACGGCATGATCCGGCTTATGGTGGCCGTAGAGGAGGATTCAGAGGACGAGGACGCGGAGGAGGCTTTGGCCATGGAGAAGGCTTTAGTCGTGGTCGTGGACCAGTTACTTGCTACAAATGTGGAGTTGTAGGACATTATGCTAGAGACTGTCAGAGTCCCACCACTACTTGTAATTATTGTAAATCTTATGATCATACTATAGAGGAGTGTCCTACCTTGATAGCTAAGATCAGAGAACCTAAGTCAGCAGCACACCAGAACATCCAGATTATTGCTGCTGAGCAGGAAGAGCCAGAACCAAGAGTCAACATTGTGACTCGCAGTGGTGTTTCCACCAGTGGGACATCGCCAGATAATGAAAAGAACACAGGTCAGGAGTGGGTGCGCAGAGCTCCTAACAAAGCAACACCACTTGACCTGCAGAAGAATAAACAGACATTTCAGGAAGCTAAGACTTTCTTTGATGACCCTATGCAATCAAGATCACAGGTACCACCGTCTAGGGGCGTACCGCAGCAAGCACCTTGTGGCATTAGCCCTGTACAGATATCGCAGGCTAACACATCGGGTACATGCGATGAGGATGAGATGACAGGAAGTGTACAATCCTTCTTGCGGAGCTATTTAAAACTCGTGAGAAATGAGCAAGCTATAGGAGAAATTCAGTGCATCATAGATCAGTGTCAACCATATTCTTCTGTGAGCAGTACACAGCGTGCTGTTCATAATATTATGGGACATACAAGAACAGGAAGAGAGATGCGACTCACAGCACAGATTGGAGAATTCAAAATGGATGAGGTGATCCTAGATCTAGGATCAGACGTAAATGTTCTGCTAAGAAGACATGGGAACATATGGGTAGCCCTAAGTTATTCAGATTGCCTATTCATCTGATATTAGCTAATCAGCAATGAGTATCACCCCTGGGTCAATTACCGCAAGTGCCAGTTGACATTGACGGAGTTCGCAGCTTTGCGGACTTTGAAGTTATAGAAATCATTGGCGATAGTAGACCATATCCAGCACTACTAGGCATTGATTGGGTGATCGGTAACATGGACGTTATCGACCTAAAGAGAAGACAAATGACCTTTGAGGACGCACAGATCCGGGTCATCGCACTGTTGGATCCTTTTCAGGGTCCTAGATATATTGAACCTATCCGAGCAGAGGAAGAGGCACGCAACATAGAAAGTCTCTATCATATGACCACAAACCAGAGCGACTATATCAATACGACTGTGGAAGGGAACATTAGTTGGTGATACGACAGCTCATGCACATCAGATTCAGATGTTGGTCTAGAGAATTGGCAGAACAGACTTCACGAAGTCTCAGCGCGCAGATGCGCGTACTTGACAAAGTCACTGCGATGGATTGGCGTAGAGATCAATGAGATTCCATCATTTCATGGTCTAATGGATATCCAGGACTTCCTCAAGCAGTTTGAACAACAAATTCCTCACGAGCAGAGGATCGCAGCTATGGACCTTGCAGTACGAGCTACACCTGTAAGATGGTGGTATGCACATAAAGAGAATATCGCATCATGGGATGATATAAGAGATTGATGGCGATCAGATTTTCTATCGACAGAGAGTATGTCCAGCAGAAGTACACAGGAGAAAGTGACCCCAGATCACATATTCAGGCATGCGAACAGAATTGGTTGAACATTCCTGAGGAGGAATGGGTTCATCGATTCATTCACACTTTGGACACATTTCCAAGGAACTGGTACATAGAGACTGAACTGCGCAAGGGAACAACTACATGTCCACTTATGATAGATAGCTTTCTACTCACCTTCGCTTTTGAATCTGAATACCCAAGTGTTGACCAGGCCCTAGATATAATAAAGATCAATATATTTGAGGATTGTACCTTATCAATACAGACTCAGCCTGAGTGGGCCATCCAGTTAAAAGATGTGCTTGAGTGCTATAACTTTGGAGCAGAACCAGAGGATGAGGATGAGGATCCTTGCAACACCAACATTCCGGAGTCAGAAGGGACTCGCGATGTTGAAGGACCACAGTTAGAAATTCCAGCAATCACAGAGCCCATCAAGATTAAAAAGATCAATATCGGCACAGACACAGAACCAAAGTTTGCCTCTATCGGAGACTATTGGAACGATGAAACAGTCGAACAGATTGCAGACTTGCTACATGACTACCAGGACCTATTTCCCACCAAGTTCACAGAGATGAAGGGAATAGTCGGAGACGTAGGAGTAATGAGGATACCATTGAAGGAGGATGCTCGACCAGTCAAGCAGCGTCCATATAGATTAAATCTGCGCTACAAAGAAAAAGTTAAGGATGAGATCGATAAGATGCTAGCAGCAGGCATCATTGAGCCTGTAGAAGAGAGAGAATGGGTTAGTCCCATGGTCATACAAGAAAAGAAAACTAAAGGAGACATCAGGATCTGTGTCGATCTGCGTAAACTCAACGATGCATCGCTTCATGATCCATTTCCGACACCGTTCACTGACGAGGTGTTAGACAATGTGGTAGGACAGGAGGTCTACTCCTTCACTGATGGCTTTTTAGGCTATCACCAGATCAGAATCCATCTAGAAGATCAATCCAAGACCACCTTTGCAATAGAATGGGGCTCATTCCAGTATATGGTAATGCCCTTTGGTCTTAAGAATGCACCAGCTATCTTTTCTAGAGTAGTAGTTGCTGTATTTAAAGAATACATCCATAAATTCCTAGAAGTTTATTTTGATGATTGGACTGTATTTGGATTAATTGACAAGCACATAGGAGATTTAAGACTGATGTTAGAGAAATGTAGGTAGTACCAGATTTCTCTAAACTTGAAGAAATATATATTTTGTGCACCATTTGGTATTTTGTTGGGTCACATTGTTTGCAGACAAGGCTTGATGGTAGATCCCGCAAAGATCGCCATCATTGTAAATCTTCCAGCACCCAACTCAGTCAAACAATTGAGAACAGTACTTGGTCATACCGGGTACTACAAAAAATTCATCAAGGGCTACGCAAAGATTACAGCACCGATGGAGAAATTGTTAAAGAAATATGTAAAATTCCTATGGAACGAGGAATGCCAGCAGAGCCTAGACACCCTTAAAGAGAAGATGGTTACAACACCCATCTTAGTATTTCCAGACTAGACTAAGCCGTTCCATGTACATGTGGATGCATCTGGCATCGCACTAGGGGTTGTTTTAACGCAACCATGAGAAGGGGATATTGATCATCCTATCGCATATTCCAGCAGAAAGTTATCGACAGTAGAAAAGAACTACACCATGACAGAAAGAGAAGGCTTAGCTATGGTGTATGTGCTGCAGAAGTTCAGGCACTACCTATTGGGTGCCTCGTTCAAGATGTTTACTGACCATTCCACATTGAAGTATCTGGTCAATAAGCCAGTGTTAGGGGGGAGAATCTGTAGATGGTTACTCCTCTTTCAGGAGTATGATTTTGAAATCATTGTGGAACCAGGAAGATTGAAATCATTGTGAAAATACAGTGTTTCCTGATTGGATTGCCTAAGTCTTACAAAGACATAATTGAGTTTTATGAACCTAGAACTATTGAAGAAGAAATAAGGAAGGCTAAGTATTGCTATGAGCAAAGAAAAGGTAAACCTGATTATCATAAGACATGGAAGGACAAGAAGAATGAGAAGTTTGACCAAAGGAAGAAAGGTTTCAAACCTTCTTACTTCTGGAATCAACAAAAGCAACCGTCACAAGCTGAGAAGTAGCTAGCCAAAGTGATGGGAGAAAATCATAGAGATCCACAATAGAACAGGGAACCACTCCAATGTTGGAAATGTGGAGGACCCTACATGTGCAGAAATTGTCCACTCAAGAATCAGTGTACAAGGCCAGCTTATAACATTCAAGGAGCAGAAATAGCGGGTCAAGTAGCAAGGGTCATCCCTAGGATTTATGCAGCATTGGAGGACTGCCAGGCAGATCACTAGTCAACTGTAGTTGAATTTGTAGGTAAGATTGTTGAGCAATCTGTTTCTATTTTGATTGACCCCGGTTCTACTCACAAATACATTAACCCTAGAGTAGTGGATATTTGTGCTTTTAAGAAAGTAAAGCATAGAAAATCTTGGTTAGTTCAGCTAGCCATTGGAACTAAGAGAAAGGTTACTGAAGTGGTAGAGAAATGTCCATTGGTCATGAATGGATTGGTCACTTGTGTAGATATGAATGTTCTACCACTTCGTTCCTATGATGTTCTCATTGGAATGGATTGGTTAGAAGCTCACAAGGTAAAGCTTGACTCTTACAATAAGACTTTCGAATGCATGGATGAAGAAGAGAACCTAGTAGTGGTAAGAGGTATTCCAAAGGTGATTCAGTAAGGTAGGTTTCAGCGATGTAGTTGAAGAATTTTTGTAGGAAAGGTTTCCAGTTGTATGCAGCTCATATTTTGGAGGCAACAGAGGATGAAACTCCTAGGTTGGAGGACTTTCATGTGTTGCAGGAATTCATGGATGTGTTTCCTGATGAGATTCTAGGGCTTCCTCCAAAGAGAGACATTGATTTCACAATTGAACTTGTGCCAGGAGTAGCACCAATGTCTAAGACACCCTATAGGATGAGTACACTAGAGATTCTAGAGTTGAATATGCAACTGTAAGAGTTGTTGGAGAAGAAGTATATCAGGCCGAGTGTGTCTCCTTGGGGAGCACCAGTTCTATTTGTAAAGAAGAAAGATGGTACACTCAGGTTATGTATTGATTAATTATAGCTGAACAAAGCCACAGTGAAGAACAAATACCTTTTCCTATGATTGATGACCTCTTCGATCAAATGAGAGGAGCAAAGGTATTTTCCAATATTGACTTAAGGTCTGGTTACCATCAGGTAAGGATCAAGGATGAAGACAATCATAAGACATCCTTCAGAACAAGGTATAGACATTATGAGTTTGTAGTGGTACCATTTGGTCTCACAAATGCACCAGCTACATTTATGTGCCTTATGAACAGTGTCTTCAACAGGTATTTGGACAATTTTGTTCTTGGTTTCCTTGAGGACATTCTTATTTATTCTAAGAATGAGGAAGCATGAAGATCATTTCAGATTAACATTGCAATTGCTCAGGGAGAATCAGTTATATGCAAAGCTAAGCAAGTGTGACTTCTATAGAGATAGAATTCAGTATTTGGGTCACATTATCTCAGAAGAGGGTATATCGATGAACCCTGAAAAGATTTAATCCATTATGAATTGGCCTACTCCAAGAAACGTGACAGATGTAAGATATTTTATGGGACTTCCAGGATGCTACAGGAGATTCATTGAAGGATTCTCCAAAGCTGCACATGCCATCACTTCTTTGCAAAAGAAGGGGATAAAGTTTGAATGGACATCTAGGTGTGAAGAAAGCCTCCAGCAGTTGAATAATCTTCTAACCAGTGCACCAATATTGAAAATTGCAGACCCAGAGAAAGATTTTGTGGTATGTACCAATGCATGCAGATAAGGGATTGGAGGGGTCCTTATGGAAGACAACCACATGATATGTTACAAGTCAAGAAAGCTGAAGGAGCATGAGAATAACTATGCCACTTGTGATCTAGAACTTGCAGCCATAGTACATGCTCTCAAGATGTGGAGGCATTACTTGATGGGTGGAAGATTTGAGCTAAGGACAGATCATTGTGGTCTGAAGTATTTGTTTGATCAGCCTACTTTGAATGATAGGAAAATGAGATGGCTGGAGTTTTTATGTGAGTTTGATTTTGAAATCAAGCAGATAAAGGGAAAAGAGAATAGAGCAATTGATGCGCTCAGCAGGAAGGTGCAGGAAATGCATGTAGCATCTCTTAGTATTTTCCAATCAGATTTGAGGCAGCAGACTATTAAGTATACTGTTGAAGATGAAATGTATGTGCAGGTAAAAGACAAATTGTAGCAGAAAAGTCTTGAGAAGAGGTATGAGGGATATAAATTGGAAGAAGATGGACTTCTTACTTATAAAGGCAGAATTTATATTCCAAATGTAGCAAAGTTGAGGAGAGTTGTTATGGATGAAATCCATCAAGCTCCATATTTTGGTCACCCAAGATATCAGAAGACAATTGCTACAGCCAGAAAGCAGTACTTTTGGCCAAGAATGAAAAAGGACATGGCTGAATATATTTCAAGGTGCATGAAATTTCAGCAGGTAAAGGTTGAGCATCAACACCCTGCAGGTTTGTTGCAGCCTTTGCCAGTTCCAAAATGGAAGTGGGAAGTTATTTCCATGGATTTTATTACAGGATTTCCAATGACTTGGAGACAACATGATTCCATCATGGTTGTGGTGGACAAGTTGACAAAGGCAGCACATTTTATACCGGTTATGTCTACACATAAGACTGATGACATTGTAAATATATTCATGAAGGATATTTTCAATTTGCATGGATTGCCTAAGGCAATAGTCTTTGACAGATATGTCAAGTTCACTTCCAACTTTTTGGAAGGGGTTGTTTGCATATTTGGGTACGAAGTTGAATGTTGGCACTGCCTACCATCCTCAAACTGATGGGCAGATAGAGAGAGTTAAGCAAGTGCTTGAAGACATGCGTCGCATGTATGCGATGGACAAACCAACCAAGTGGGAAGATTACTTACACTTGGTAGAGTTTAATTATAACAATGGACAACAAGCATCCTTGGGGATGAGTCTGTATGAAGATTTATATGGAAGAAGGTGTAGGACACTAGTGACTTGGGATAATCCAGTGAACAGGGTTGTGCTTGGTCCAGAATTGCTCAAGGAGATGGAGCATGAGGTTGTAAATATTAGGCAGAATCTGAAAGCAGCCTAGGACAAGCAGAAAAGCTATGTTGATAAGCATAGGGTGAATAGAGAGTTCAGTGTCACGGATCATGTTTACCTCAAAGTGAGGAAAAAGAAGAGTTCCTTGAAGCTTGGAAGTTGTGCCAAGCTGTCACCTAGATATCGTGGGTCGTTTGAAGTGCTTGAAAGAATAGGGCCAGTTACATATATACTTGCATTTCCTGCTAGCACTAGAGCTCATAATTTTTTTCATCTTTCTTTGCTTAAGAAATATGTACATGATCCTAACCATGTAATAAATTGGGATGTGATTCAGGTGGAACCCGGGGGAGAGTTCCAAATCGAGCCAATGCACATTCTCGACAGGAAGGTCACAATGCTCCGGAACCGAGCCCTATGGAAGGTAATGGTGCAATGGGAGCACTACAGTCCTAAACAAGCTACATGGGAGCCGGAGGATGCCATGCGATTGACACATCCATTTTTGTTCAATTCTATGGAACACTGAGGCGCTACCAGTGTAGCATTTTTGTTCAATTTTGTAAAGCAATGAGGACAGTGGTATTGAAGGGGGAGGGGAATGTAACACCTCGGTTTTGACCTTGTTTGCATTAAAATTTCTATGATGTATATATTGTAATCAATAATGGTGTGGAGCTAAAGGAAAAATCCCCACCATTGATTTTATTGTGTTATGTTCCGGAGATTAAAATCGTTACCGATGGTATATCATGCTATCCGGCACATATTAAATTTGGCATCATGTAAACATGCATTTTAATTAAAAAAAAAACCCAACCGGCTATGTCAATGCAACCATAATGAAAAGGGCATGATTTTCCTAAGGATAAGGAGGGGGGAATAATTAACCTTTGGGGCCATTGGGGAAAATCCAAGTGTCAATTGATGAACCCATTTAGCTGTCACCCACCTTTTTGTCTTACTTAACTTTCCTTGTCTCATTCAACTACCAAATTAAATCCTCTGATGTTATTTGGGGTAGTTATTGCATGGACAGTGGTGTGTGGCATGACTGTCGGTCCTTTGCCACATGCACAGTCCACCAGGGATCCATTTCTCTTCATGTGGGGAGGAGAAGAAGAGACCCCATTCTCCATTTTTGACAACTCTCACGCAGAGGCGGTTGTTTTTTTTCCTCACACGAAGGATTGGGATTTTCCCTTGTAGCAGGTATTTCTCCCTTACTACAGGGAAGGAATGGATACCTTCTGTCTATAGGACGGAAGGGTAGGGTTCCAAGTAGTTATGCAAGAAAAACGAAATAGAAATGAAGTAAAGAACAAAAAAGAAAACCCCTCTGCACACAAGGTTATGGGTTGAGTTCCAAGACCTTGCATACAATTGTTAGAAACATCCAAAAACCTGCAAACAAACAATGGAGACCTGCAAGAATATGTTAGTCCATAAATTTACAAGCAAAGATAGGTTAGAAAAAACTAAAACAAACAATACAAAACAGACATTATACCTTCAATGGGTGGAAATGGGCCACCATGCCCTAGCTTGGAGAAGCACCTCTCTTGAGAATGGGAGAGCTATGGCTCAATGGGAGGATGGATGAGAGGGACGGTGAATGTCTTGAGAGGCAAATGGTCTCAAGGCACTCACTCAAGCAACATAACAGTATGCAAGGAAGGAATGTCTTCAGAGTGACCCCACCCCTCTATTTATATCTTTTTTAGGGTTCTAAGCCCTTGGTCAGGGGTTTAGCCCCTTTTTTGGGATTTTAGACCCTTTCCCTCAATCTTTAGCTCTTTTTAGGGTTTTAGGCTCCTTTGAGGGGTTTTAGCCCCTTTTTGGAGGCTTTAGCCCATATGATAGCTATTTAGGCTCTTTTTAGGGGTTTTTAAGCCCTTTTTCATGTTTTCAAGCCTTCTTGAGGGTGTGGGGGTCAAATGGGGTCAAATGAGGGTCGTATATGGGTTTCCTTGGGTCGTGTAGGCCATGTAGCGCTGAGTGAGGTATTTTTTGGGTTAACATATTGCCCCCTGATGTGTGACGGCAGGATCTCATCGTATGCCCAATGAACATCATAGGATTTTCTGCGAAGAGGTGGTGCTTCCTGGGCTGGGGCATGGTGGCTTTTGGTTTTTGTATTAATATGGCTCCCATCAATGGGTGAGATATAAATAATGTGTGACTTGTATATGGATGAGGCACATCCCCATGCTCGTAACAATGTTAAAAGAATAATGTGATCTATGCTCTATAATACAAGAGTCGATCATGTACAACTGAGGATACATAGTGGTTTCCTCAATGAGAGGTTGAATACAATACTGATCTGAAGAACTGCTACATTGGACCCATGGCATTCTCATTGAATGCTATATCTTCATGACTGATAGCCTGCTAGATCTGGAATGGTACATAGCTATATGGACTCACTGATGGAGAGTTAGAATATCTGTGGTAAAAGTATGTTGCATCAATCATAAATCTATATAGAAGCACTGCTGGGGATTTTGAACATTGCCTCCAACCCAACCCGAAAATCACAAGGGACATAAAATTGTTTTGTTCCCTCTAATAGACTCATCAATGTGATAGAGTCAGGTGACATCTGGGATCTTCAACCAAATACTGCACAGACCAATACCTTGTATGAATCTCAACGGTGCAATGATGTAGCTGGAGTCGAGCACGTGAGAAACGACCATCCTAAGAGGCACTAAGGACTCCTCCCAAGTGGTCCAAGGAACTCATCAATGAGGTTAATGAAACCAGGATACAGGGACCTATTTGTCTATACTCTGGAATATGTGTGTTTTTGTTGACATAGAGAGACCTGCCCCTGGTCAAGGCAATGGCGTTTCCTTGACTAGAATCACGAGGGAGATAACTGAAAAATGTTAGACAATCTGAGGATTGACCCATTGAATGGAGGGCGGGAGGGAAAGAGTTGAATAGGGTTAGAGGGAGTGTAGTAGAATCAAACTTCCTTTGTTTAGAGTATGACAGTAGGGCGAACCAGGAAGCAAATGAAACTGACTCATGGGAAAGGGATCATAGCTGTAATACCAGGAATGTAATTGCAGATGGGAAATACTTGGGGGAGGTAGACACTTTTGATTTTGATAGGATCCAAGGAAGACACATTGTAGAATACTATGAACAAAGGTGACCCAAAGTGGGAATGCTACGAAACTGTTATCTACGGGGTGGTGTCGAGAGACACCATTGTGGTATGATCTCATGGATTTTTGGTGAGATCGAGAAAGTAAATGTTCGATGGTGATTTCAATTTTACAGAGTCTAAAAGCACGAAGAAGACTCTAGTGGTGGATATTTTTCATTGGTAGTCTCATGTTCCCGAAAAAGGATAAAAGTATACATAGGAGAGGTCACCCATCCTTTAGGGGATGAGAGACTTCTTTACTGTTGGTAGTCCAATAAGGCCAAAAAAGGTTAAACCTATACTGACTGGATGATCATTCATATACTTTTACAAGCATGAATGAAACCAAGTTTTCTCGGCAATCTTTTCTTGCTGAGAAGGCCGGAAAAGAGATTAACAACAACTCGTGGTGAGCCTTTTCGTAAATTTTGGCCCCTCTTCCTGAGAAAGCATAAAAGTATGCAGAGGGGAATAGTCTTGGCTTGAATGTGCCAAGGTGGTCCTTTTCATTTGATGGTATACATAGTCTGTAAAAGGAGATAAATGAGATGATGTAGATCCCCTTTCCTATACTTGAACAAGCGGGGAAGGAAGCAACCACACTTGACCATATTTTCATTCTTTTAGGAGTCAGAAAAGAACTTAAAAGAAACTCTAGTATGGTCAACCAATCGTAGTGGCACAGGCAGTGCCCCATGTCAGGACAGTGGACAGTGGTCCAAAGATCATCCATGCAGTATGGATTGAGCAGATGGCTCTTAGATATACCAATAGATGCATGGGATAGATCGCGGCAGAGGCACACAAGACGGTGTGGCAGGGGCACACAAACTGAGGTGGCTCTCAGACAGAGGTTAGTAGAGTTGTGTGTGAGTTGTTGTGGATGGACTTGACTACATGTGATGTGAGTGCAAGTCCAGAGGCAGTTATATGCCAAATGTATGCAAAAGAAATGATCCATCCTCCATGCAGTGGCCTAGGGACCCACATAAGGTGCAGTGGACGGAGTAGATAGCTATGTGTTAAAAATCAAAATGATGTTCCTTGACGGGCGGTGACCCGAGAACCCACATGAGTGGCGGTAGGAAATTATGATGCAAGTATAGGTCCACAGACACTTGTATCACCATGATTTGGCTTGAAAATCGAGGTAACTTTCGGGGAGCAGTCCTGAAAATTACTTATTAAACATGAGACGATGGTCTCATAAGGAGATAGAGGGTGGAATTATGAAACCAATGGCATGAACGATGTCTCAAACGAACTCTGTATGGTCCTTTTGTGTCGAACGAGAGAAAATAGGTCAAATGGGGCCTATATAAGGGTGGGAACCACTTTGTGAAGTGTCATTGTCATTGTTCACTGCAAAGTTGGAGAGGTGGGACCTAGATTTTCTTTAGTTGATTTCTCCTGTTCCGACCGACGGTTTCAAGTTATACGACTTGAAGGTAAGAGATCTTGCCAAATATCTCCTTTTTGGTGGTTTACATTCTACATTTGTTCACCTGGAGGTCCTCCATGAGGTTGTTGGGGTTTCATGGAGCCAAGTCACACCTTTCGAGGGAACAATAGCGACCTGGTCGCACTTGTGAGGCATTTTTGAGCGACCTGGTCACTCATTTTGGTCAAATAGGTGCGGATTGGCTCCTGGGTGACATTTTTTTATGAGAGCTATGGCTAACAATTGTGTTTTGCTTGTGCAGGATGGCTGATATTAAGTGGTGGGAGAGAGACTGTAAAGACCTCTGGGAGGCAACATTGTAGGACGGAAATGTGCATGATACACTAGCCTATTGTGGTTTACTAAAGTTCATGAGGATACCCCTTATGAAGACCTTGTGTTTGTTGCTGCAAACATTGGTGAGATTTTGGGATATTGGGGAGGAGGCCTTCCTCTTCCAGGGCTAGTGTATTGAGATCATGCTGGTGGATGTACACTTCTTTACTGGGCTCCCTATGTTGGGAGTTGTTGGTGACTTGGCACCGGTGCTATCTTAGGGGAAGACATTGGAGGAGCTATGTGACATGCACTGTTATGCTACTGCGTATGTGTGTGGCTCACACATCTTGATGTGTGATATTGAGGACCTATCGACATGGGCGGTGGTGAAATTACTGCTGCATATCTTGGGTTCCACAGGGAGCCACAAGATATTTGGAGGGCAGCTGCAGTTGGTAGAGCATGCTATGTGGGGCACTTGTTATGGGTGGGCCCAAATGTACCTTCAGGTTGTTCGGCATCAGCTGAAAAATGCAAAGGCATCTAGGGCAGGATTTTTCTTTGGCTCCTTTTTATGTTCTTTATTTTTTCAGAAAGTAACTACTCTGCGTCTGCACCGGGCCATGCGGGATAGCGTGTTGAAATATTGTAACTTCGAAGAATATTCTATATGTATATTTTGTGGTCCCCGATGGTCCTACCGGGAGAGCCACTTGTATTATCTTGTACCTCGATGATTCTAATCGGAATAACTAATAAGAGTCATGAGGTTGTCCCCTCTAATTATAAAGGTGGGTCATTAGCACCCCAGTGTGGTTACTTGAGCCTACATGTGTAAATCAAGCCTACATGATTAACTCGAGCCTACATGTCGAATGAGTTAATTGAAGTGAACAGATGAATATAAATAGAGGTGTAGCTCTCCTCATTTGAGCACACACTCTCACTTGTGTAGCGCATTAGTGGAGAAGAAAAGTAGCTGGAGAAGGAGGAGGATCAGGCTCTGATCTCCCTGTTGGTTTTATCTTTTATCTTTTTGGGGACATCTATATTGAGGAATCTTTTGTTGGGTTTTTCCCTTTAGGGTTTTCCCAGGATAAATCTTTGTGGTCCTTTTGTATGGTTGTGCTTGTCTATCTTTCAGTGATCTTGTTTATATGCTTTTGTTATGAAAATGAAATGAAATACTGATGTCTTAGTTAAGCATATGAAAATTTAACATGGTATCAGAGCCACCCTGAAAGAAGACATTGTGCAGCTAGAGAAGATAGGGCTTCTTAATTTTTGGTTCTCTCTCCACAATCGATCAGCAAAAGAAGGCTAGGCTAACTCTCCATTGAAGGGCGCATCTTTCTGTCAAAGCGGAATTCGATTCCGAGCATTTTCAATTTTCGGTGCGGGAAATTAGGGCTTCTTGCAGAAGAGGAATTTTTGAGTGAGCCCAGCATAGGATTTATCTCCTCATCAAAATTGAAGTTTATATACCTGGATCAATATTTTTGGTTGGGTGAAACTCTAGAAAAGTCAAACTCTAGTTTGACCCTGAGCTAGAAAAACCCTAAATACTAAAACTGCTAAGTTTTGGTACTTTCACTATATTCTGATATTGGCGAAGGATCAGGAGCTGAAAATTGTAGAGGTTGAATATAAACTCATAATGTAAATTTTGTCCAAAATTCAGGCTCATATTCACTATATTCTTGGAGATATGATCCCTCCAAGTTAGGGTTCCATCCTCTTCCAGAATTCATCCATAAACAGGACACCTGGGGAGAACTGCTATAGCTTGGGCTACAGAGATCCAAATGGAATTCCTGAAGATGTTCCAGAAAAATCACAGACTTTCACTTCTGTGGTCCAAATTTCAGAACCAGAAGATGAAACAGTGACACGTGGCAAGCCATACAACTTCGTTGTTCTGAACAGTCCTGTAACAGGTCACCTTGGGAAAAGGATCATAAATACAAATTGGTGAAACCAATTTTTATGAAACCTATGGTGTTGGATCAGGGACATACGAGGTTACCTCCATGCAAAATTTTAGAAACAGAGGGGAAGAAATTGTAGAGATATCATAGAAACAGTGACAGGAATTTCTGTAGAAGCTAAATCATCTGATTTGAAAGATTGAGATTTCCAAAATCCAAGTACATCAGTCAACTCACCTCATTCAAGCACATCTCCTGGTAAGGTTAGTTTCTCATTCTGCAAAATTTCAAGTTTTTGTAATTCTCTATCAAGATGACTTCAAGCACTAAGCTTGAAGACAAGTTAGAAGGCATAGAGAATTTTCGAGCATGGAAATATAGGATTGGTCTCATTCTCCAAGAGAATGATCTTGATAAGTATGTCAAAGAAGAAGTGTCAGAACCTGAAGAAGCTGAAGCCAAGGAGAAGCACGGAAAGGATATGATTAGGGCACAAAGAATTATTGCTGATTCCATTAAAGATCACTTGATTCCTCAAGTGTCATCCAAGAAGACTCCAAAAGAAATGTATGATGCCCTTTCCAGAATGTTTGAGGGAAGAAACATCAACAGGAAGATGAATCTAAGAGCTCAACTGAAGAGCATCAAAATGAGTCATGGAGAATCCATCCAAGACTACTTTTCAAGGGTTTCCCAAATCAAAGAGCAACTAGAAGCTATTGGAGATAATCTTGATGAAGATGAAATGGTCATGATTGCTCTCATTGGTCTCACTAGACCCTGGGAGTCTTTTATTCAGATGATGTGTGCCAAAAAAGAAAGCATGAAGTTTGACATTGTATGGGAAGACTGCATTCAAGAGGAGACTAGAGTGGCAAATAGGGAAGCCTTACTAAAAGTAGATGATCAAGCCCTAGCCACTCACACTAAAAGAAGAAGAGGCCAATCAAACTTCAAGAGAAGAAATTTCAAGGAGTCTCATCCTCCCAGAAGAATCCAAAGGGTAAGAGAAAATCCTTCCTTTAACGACTATTCTGATTTTGAATGTTTTCATTGTAACAAGATAGGAAACATTGCCTGAAATTGTCCTAAAAAGGGGCAAGAATATAGAAAGAGGATCAACAACAACAAAAGGCACCATGCCGAGGGAGCAGATGAAGAAGAAGAAGAAGAAGAAGAAGAAGAAGGTCCCCCAAGAAAACAAGCAAGAGAAGAAGATGCAGAAGAGTATGTGCTATTCTCTGCACTCTCTGGATCTATAACTTCTGGAGAAGACACCTGGCTTATTGATAGTGGTGCTTCAAAGCACATGATGGGACAAAAGAAAAATCTGTCCAAACTTGAAGAAAAGAGATCTACTCAGAAGGTATCCTTAGGAGAGCACTATCAATATCCGATCAAAGGTGTTGGTGAAGCAAGCTACAAACTTGATTCAGGTAATCCCCTAAAAATGAAGGATGTATTATATGTACCTGGTCTAAAGAAAAATTTACTTTCTATCTCATATTTAGATAAGAAAGGTTTCATATTTGCTTTCATAGATGGCCAAGTAGTCATGTGGCCCAAATGAAAGAATATTGAAGATGCAATCATTATTGGTGAAGAAGAAGGAGGCTTGTATAAACTAAAGGGGCACTCAGAAACAGTCCTAGTGCATGAATCCACTGACCCTAGTGAACTATGGCATAGAAGGCTTTCCCATATCAATTACAAGGCTCTACATCATGTGAACAAAGTAGTGACGGGATTACCAAACATGAAGATCAAGCATGAAGGCATTTGCAAAGGATGTGCAAAGGGAAAGAACATCAAGAATCCATTTCTGAAAAGTGAAACAAAGACAAAAGGTATGTTGGAATTGATTCATTCAGATGTATGTGGTCCAATGTCTTCTACATCTTTAAGTGGCTTTGAATATTATATCACATTTATTGATGAATTTTCAAGAAAGACTTGGATATACTTCTTGAAAGCAAAGAGTGAAGTGTTTGAAAAATTCAAGGAGTTCAAAGCCTTGATAGAGAATCTCTCAGATAAGAAAATAAAGACACTCCGATCGGACAATGGTGGAGAGTATACCTCAAAATTTTTTGAATCCTTTTGCAAATACTCCGGAATCAAAAGGGAACTAACCACTTCCTACAATCCTCAACAGAATGGGGTTGCGGAAAGAAAGAATAGAACCATCATGGAGGCAGTAAAGACAATGATTTATGATCAAGATCTTCCAATGCATCTATGGGCAGAAGCAGCAAGAACAACTGTGTATGTACAGAATAGAATATCCCATAGTTCTCTTGGGTTCAAGACTCCAGAAGAGGTATTCACAGGAAAGAAGCCTGAGGTAAGTCACCTCAAGATATTTGGTTGTCCAGTATATATATTCATATACCAAAAGAGAAAAGAACCAAATTAGATCCATCCGGAAAGAAGGGGATATTTTTTGGATACTGTGAGGTATCCAAAGCATTCAGAATATACATTCTTGGATTCCATCACATGGAAATCAGTCGAGATGTGACATTTGATGAAGAGGCAGCACTCAAGAGATCTAGGAAATGCCAACATGAAGAAGTGTATGAAGAAGAGACATCTCCCAGAAATAAAGAATCTACATGTCTCCCTGAAGATGAAGCTCCTGAAGAACATGACATAGCAAAACCTCAAGAACCTCCCATAATGGAAATAACAAGAAAGAGAAAGCCTGCTTGGACAAGAGAAATTATACGAGAAGCAGAAAGGTATGGAGCCCCTGAAAGCTCCACAAGGGAAAGAAAGAAACCTAAGACCTTCTCCAACTATGTAGCCTTGATGTGTGATCTTGTAGATCAAGAACCTACAAACTTTGAAGAAGTGGTCCAAAAGAAAGAATGGGTAGAAGCAATCACTGAAGAATATCAATCAATAATTAAGAATGATGTATGGGATATAGTTCCTAGACCAGAAGGAAAAAGTATAGTATCCTCCAAATGGATATACAAAGTAAAGCATGTAGCTGATGGAAGTACCGAGAAATATAAAGCAAGATTTGTAGCCAGAGGTTTCTCTCAGAAAGAAGGAATTGATTATGAAGAGACATTTTCCCCAGTAGTGCGGTATACTTCGATTAGAACTATCATGGCACTTGCATCCATGATGAAGTGGGATTTACACCAGATGGATGTGAAAAACGCTTTCCTAAATGGAGTGATTGAAGAAGAAGTATACTTAGAACAACCTCAAGGATTTGAATTTGAAGATAGACATACACATGTATGAAAGTTGAAGAAGGCATTATATGGTCTTAAACAAGCTCCTCGAGCTTGGTATGAAAGAATAGATGGTTTCTTATCGAGCATGGGCTTTACCAAAAGTAAAGCTGATCCTAACCTTTACCTAAAGGTTGTAAAAGATGAGCCCGTCATCCTGTTACTATATGTGGATGATTTATTCTTGACAGGGAATGAGAAACAGATTAAGGAAAGCAAGAAGAAACTAGCAGAAGAATTTGAGATGAAAGACCTTGGGTTAATGCACTATTTCCTAGGTCTGGAAGTATGGAAAAGTTCAGAAGGAATCTTTCTCAACCACGGAAAGTATGTAGTAGAGATATTGAAAAGATTCAATATGTTGGAATGCAAGGCCTTGGCCACCCCCATGGATTCCAACCTAAAGTTTTTAACTGATGACTCATCAGAGTTAGTGGATGTGACTCTCTACAGACAGATCATTGGGTCATTGATGTACTTAACAAATACTAGACCAGACATTTGTTTTGCTGTGAACACTTTAAGTCAATATCTCGTTCAACTTAGACGGGTTCGCTTGGTAGCCGCCAAACATGTGATGAGATATTTGAAAGGGACTATAGAATTTGGGCTATACTATGATTATAGCCATGAGTACAGATTATATGGATATACAGATGCAGATTGGGCTGGAAGTATCTCAGACAGAAAAATCACATCAGGCGGTTGTTATAGTCTGGGATCTACTATGATTTCATGGTTTAGCTGAAAGCAATTCAGTGTTTCTCTAAGCACTGCCGAAGTAGAATATATAGTAGCTTGCTCTGCTAGTTGTGAAGCCATATGGCTTCAGAAGTTGCTGTCAGGATTATTCAATCTAGAGTTGGACACTACCGTAATTCTATGTGACAACCAAAGATGTATAAATATGACAGAGAACCCTGTGTTCCATGACAGATCAAAGCACATAGAAATCAGGTATTTATACATTCGAGACATGATGCCGAAAGGAGCCACAAAGCTCCAGTATGTGAGTATTAATGAACAGGTTGCTGATGTGTTGATGAAACCTTTGTCCCAAGTGAAGTTCGAATACTTTTGAGACAAGATTGGTGTGGTTCGAAAGGGTCTTTCCCGAAAGGGGGAGTAATGATGTTGCAGTGGGATTGTATCATCCCTGGGAACTTGCCCAAAAGTGACCCAAAGACCTCGGTATTCGAAAATGAAGAGGGGTTGTATCATCTCGGGACATATGTCCAGAAGTGATCTGGTGAACTTCGGTCATCGAGAAGGTGGTAGGATTGTATCATCCTTGGAATTTGGTTCAGAATGGATCCGGTGAACTTCGGTCATCGAGAAGGTGGTAGGATTGTATCATCCTTGGACTTTGGTTCAGAACGGATCCGGTGAAATTTAGTCATTGAGAAGGTGGTAGGATTGTATCATCCTTGAACTTCGGTTTAGAATGGATCCGGTGACTTTGGTACTCGAGAACGTGTGTTGATCCCGTAATTCCTAGAGGAAGGATTGTCTGAGTTCCACAACTGTGTTGATCCCATAATTCCGAAAGGAAGGATCATTAGTAACTCCATAAAGACCTAAATCCCATAATTCTGAAAGGAAGGATCATTGACTTGATCTCTTAATTCCAATAGGAAGGATTGTCTAAGTTCCACAGATGTGTTGATCCCGTAATTCCGAAAGGAAGGATCGTTAGTAACTCTGTAAAGACCTAAATCCCTTAATTCCGAAAGGAAGGATCATTGGTAGCTCCGTAAAGACTTGATCCCGTAATTCCAATAGGAAGGATTGTCTGAGTTCCACACATGTGTTGATCCCATAATTCCAATAAAAACGATTGTCTGAGTTCCACAAATGTGTTGATCCCATAATTCCGAAAGGAAGGATCGTTAGCAACTTCGTAAAGACCTAAATCCCATAATTCCGAAAGGAAGGATCGTTAGTAGCTCTGTAAAGACTTGATCCCATAATTCCAAAAGGAAGGATCGTCTGAGCTCCATAGATGTGTTGATCCCGTAATTCTGGAAGGAAGGATCGTTAGTAACTCCGTAAAGGCCTAAATCCCGTAATTCCGACAGGAAGGATCATCTGAGTACCACAGACATGTTGATCCCGTAATTCTGAAAGGAAGGATCATGTTGATGTTTTGATGATGATGATGTCGATGTTTTGATGATGTTGATGTTTTGATGATAATGATGCTTTGGTGTTGATGATATTTTCATGATGATTTTTCTGATCAAAAGATCAGAGTATGATGATGATGTTGTTGCTGATCGAAAGGCCAAAGTGTTGAAGATGATGTTGCTGATTGAAACGTCAAAGTGCTGAAGATGATGTTGCTGATCGAAAGGTCAAAGTGCTGAAGATGATGTTGCTGATTGAAAGGTCAAAGTGCTGAAGATGATGTTGCTGATCGAAAGGTCAAAGTGCTGAAGATGATGTTGCTGATTGAAAGGTCAAAGTGCTGAAGATGATGTTGCTGATCGAAAGGTCAAAGCGCTGGAGATGATGTTGCTGATCGAAAGGTCAAAGTGCTGAAGATGATGTTGTTGATCAAAAGGTCAAAGTGCTGAAGCTATTGTT